>JAKSZP010013321.1:0-150439 GCA_022478985.1 Massospora cicadina | reverse complement strand
CACTACTTGGAATATTACACCTGGTAGATGATACTCAAAACTGTTTGTTTGTGTAGATCACCACTAAATACTCCCGCTTGGTAACATTGCATTTCCATTTGTAACAGTTCATGCTTTGACTACAAAATGCGACAGGATGCTCTATGCCATTGTCATCCTTCTGAGATAATACTGCCCCTATAGCGGAGAGGGATGCATCCATTTGCACTATGAACTGTTTGTCAAAGTTGGGATATTGCAAAAATGGTGCACTTGCTAACGCGGTTCGCAACATATCAAAAGCGTTCTGGCATCATTCCATCCAATTGAAAGAAGCATTTTATTTAACAACTTGAAAAGCGGGCCCTGATACAACTGAAATTTGGAATGAACAGTTGGTAGTACCTGACCATCCCCAAAAACACTTGAATATCCCGCTTATTACCTGGGCGAGTCATCTGGTTTATTGCTTCAACCTTAGCTGGCTGCAGTTTAAGCCCATTTGAATCCATAACAAACCTGAGGTATTCTAATTGTTCTTTAAAGAAATGACACTTCTGAGGCTTAATTTTGATATTAGCAGTAGCGAGGTGACAGAACACTTGTTCCAAGTGAGTGAAGTGCTTTGTAAACATCCGCAAGAACACATTGATATTATCAAGGTAAACTAAGACGCAGGACAGCTTTAAATCACCTAAAATCATAACCATGGCACGCTGAAACATAGCTGGGGCGTTGCACAACCCTTGTGGCATGTGAGTCAGCTGGAATAACCCTCTTGAAGTGATGATAGCGCATTTTTCCCACTCCACTGATGGCAAATCAATCTTCCAGTACCCCAAGATCAGATACATGGTGGAAAAATAATTCGCCCTGCCCAATTGGTCCAACGCGTTGTCAATCCGTGGAAGAGGGTAGAAATTCTTTTTTGTTACATTATTGAGTTTGCAATAGTCAATAACCACTTAATTCAAGCCATCTTTTTTTACAATGAGCACAGGTGATGCCCGCGGTCTCTTTGATGGTTCTAGCATCCCTTGCATGATAAGCTTATCCACCTCATAGGAGAAAAACTCTTCCACCACTTTTGATCATCTAATAGGTAGTGATTGAATGGGAGGGTGATCCCCTGTATCTATATAATGTATCACCCCTTGAGCGCACCCCAAATCATGATTGTTGTGTGTGAAAATATCTCAATACCTTTCAAATAACGTTATAGCCTTATCTTGCTGTTCTGCTAATAATTCAGTAAGTGCTTCCCGTGGAACTATGGTAAATATGCCAAACGATGAGTGTGTTGGTAGTTCAAGATCCTCCCACAATCCGAAATCATGAATATGGCAAACTTCCTCTATAGGAGCTAAGTGTAGGTAAGCCACCACTTGGTGCTGCTGGATCATTATGGTCTCTTTCTGCAAAATCGCTAGCAGCACTCTCACCTCCCCATTCCCAGGAAGCAGTAGCCCTGGAGCCACATGTGGTTCAAATCATGTGTGCTAATGAGGCGCCATAATTTCCCCATAAAGCCATTTAGGGACGTCAATTTTGAGCTCAGTTCCTACTATGCACTGATGTCCAGATGGTAGGCTCAAAGCACTTGCTTCCCGAAGTGGAATCCCTTTGTACTCATAAATCTGGTTGGGGAGGGCCCTGGTTTGCCACTTCATTCATCAATAACAAATAGGAATCACTCTATCACTGTATACTAGATTAATTTGAATAGAGCGGAACAGATCTGTTGGGATTCCACAAGAGGTAAAATAGATGGGAATCAGTTTTCCTAAAATATTTAAAGTTTCCTCCGCCATATTTATCACAACACCAAATTTCCTCATAAATGCCATGCCAATCAACATGTTGTAGTTGTTATTTGGCAGAACCACCACAGGAGTGGAAGCCTGAACTGACCCAAATCATAAAGCTAATGCACTATATGCTCCTTCTGACACAAGGCTGTGCACCCCCGCAGTCCTGTATACTACTCAATGGTCCACATCTGGTTCCAACAGAATCTTAGTCACCAACCTGGTATAGACTATGTTCACAGGGTCTTCTGTGTCTATGATAGCGCGGATTTTTGTGTTTTGAACTAAAATGTCGCAGTAAGTGCATTCCAAGTAAGAAGAACCATCAGTGTTTATTACATGTATGTCCAAGGGCTTTGTGGTACTTAAAAAGGAGGAAATGCCCTTGCCAACCTGTGGATACTCACTAGCAATTTTCTCCACCAGAATGTCTACGTTAAAACCTACTAAAAAGGCGACGTCCATCAAGGGATCCTCATTGCTTATGCTGGTCTTTTCAAGGATCTGCCACACATATGGTTTCTGCACATCCTGGCGGAACTCCAGGATTGGGGTAAAATTCCTATTCTCAGAAACGGAAGCAGGGATATCAGACAGAAGCTGTTGGTATAACATATCATCTGATTGTGTTCCAAATCCTAAACAAAAAAATGCTTGGGAATTGTTAGGGACAAATAAATTGGACTTAGCGGAGGTAGTGCATCTCATCTCTACTCCACTCAAACTTTTCTCTGCTTATTTTTCTCAGTTAGCATCACATACACTTGTGGGTTGTTAGGGCAATTACCCGCATAATGCCCTCTTCATCCGCATTGGAAGCAGGTGTTTATAAAAGGTTCATGTATATAGATTGCAGCGGAAGGCCCAGTTCAGAAATTGATGGTATGGTTCTAGGGTTGGGGATGAACTGGCGGAGCATACATAGGCTTAAAAGGGTCCACCAATTTGTATGAGGGACAAATATGTTCCAGCGGTTGATAGCTCAGTTGTTGCAGCCCATATCCTGAAGAGTTTGGTATGGAGACAGCAGAGATTTTTTGAGCTAAATTAGGGGCACTGATCGTGGTGGAGAGTTGACATAAGGTGTTCATGATTTGAACAAGTCCTGCATCTCTGTCTAAAATGTGAGACATAGCATTATATAGTTCCCAATATGGTTTGACGGCCGCCATCATCACTATACCAACATCTTTGGTGGATAAAATGTTAGCTCTGAGTAGTACATGTGCTTCCACTGAGAAATGTTCAGTAAATTCCAACCGGGTTCATTTCAGTAAAACTGTATAGTCAGGAAGTTGGCCTTCCATTGGGCCATCTTGGTCATGCCCCCAAACAGCTGAAGAACAATTGCTTTAACTTCTTCATAGGATACCAAGCTATCTGGAAGGTAGCAGGTAACTTGATCAGCGCTTTCCACATCTAAGGTGATCAGCAACAGTTTCTCTTTCCACCAATCAGAAGCCCCTTCCACAGCAAATTCAAATTTCTTGAAGTAACCATATAGATCCCCATCATGACTAAAGGGAGGAAGTTGCTTGATCTGAACAGCTTTGCCTTGCTCCAGGCTTCTGCCACAAGAAGCAGGCAAATTAGTTTCTGAGCAACTAAGGGAACCTCACCCTTGTGAACTATCATATGGCTGGCAGGATGGACTCAGATCTGACAAAATGGACTCAGAAGAAGTAGTGTCACGTGGGGAGTCCATCACACTGCCTGAGGGATATTCATTAGCTGATCCATAACATTCTTCCACCAAATCACCACTAACTGCACCACTTTCCCCAGCTCTGGAGTGCTCTGAAAAATGTTCATTGATTAACTGCTCCATTTTAACCATATAGCATCTACACTGTCCATCCTGGAATTCTCGTTGCAATGTCTCATATTGATGTTGCAATTCCCAATGGAATTCCTACTCATCATTCAATTGTTGTTCCATAGCTTGTAGTCATAAGAAGACTTCTTTGATTATGCTCAGCATTTGTGCATGCTGCCAGCTAATGTTACCCACTTAATAATTAGTGTTGTTTATTTGGTTAAGGAGGGCGGCTTGTTCCCATACCAATTCCTTGTTGGCCCATCGAAAGGTATCAAGCTGTCCTTACATGTCTGCATACTCCCTTGTCTCACCAATTGGAAGAGGAAAAGCTTGATTGCACTCTGCCTGGCTAACAACTTCCAGTTGGGTAACCCAATGGACTAGCTGGAGATATTTTGGGGGACGTTGACCAAAGTATAAGCGCATTATTTGTCATTTTCTGACTTATCCATTTGATGCAAAGTTGGGTTAATTCATCTGAGATGGAACCAACTTGATCCACCACTTGTTGTTTCATCAGTGCAATTTTCCCTATGCTGAGCAATCACAGCTTTGAGCACTTCCACCCATTCCACTAGATCCATCATGAAGCGCTCAGTATTGCTTCCCAATGTTGTTACATCCTGAATCCATTCCATCAATAGGCCATTCCAATTCAACAGTTCTCCTATTACTTGGGGTAACTCTAGATTTAACTGTGGTACTAAAATGTCTAACTGATGGCGGATGTCCCCAACATGATGGTCCATCTGCACCAGCGCCCCCTGCGCTTCTGAAAAAGAGCAATCGAGGTGGTCAAACAGGAGGTGAGTATCATTTTGCTGTTCTTGAGCAAACCACATTACATCTCCAATTTCTATATTGTGGCGAGCCAGCACATGCAGTAGCTGGCAATTAGATAGTTGCACATAGGTGACAAGATAAACCTCAATTCTGTGAGTACCAAAGCAACAAGCCAACCCTGTTGTATTCACATTCAGATAGGACATTTACAGGGTGTAGAAATTTTCTTGGTCACATTGGTTATAAAATAAACTCAAGGCATAATCCCCCACCTCATCTCCATATAATCAATACCCGTGCAACAGCCACTCCATAATATCCCGCAGCTGCTGAGGGGTCACATTTGTGGAGCGTCCTTGTTGCTCAGCTGTCAGCTCAGGGCCATTTCCTAATTTCAGATTGATCATATCCTCATCATTGCCCAGTTTGGTTACAGTAAATAATATTGGTTCATTGTTAGTTGCCTCCCATGCTTCTTCAGCATAATGCATGTAGAATCTGATCAAGTTTTTGTCATAACAAATGTGGGCTCATCATTGTATCCTAGCAGTTGAAGTACTACAGTTGACCAGTGGCCCCCTGTAGTGAGCACCACTGTTAATCCTTGGCGTATAGGCTTGATTACGCTGAGTCAGTTTGCACAGGGTATTAGCCACTGAGCAACCAAATCAGATGATATGAAGATCGCCAACTTTTGATAAAAACTTGTTAAACTATATATGGAGCAATCGCCCCTTATTTTGACCTTTATTAACCTTATACTAATTGCAGACTTATCTGCAATCACCCAATCACTGGGAAAAGACCTTCTTTCAATCCTCCGTGTGACTCTTTATATCTCAGTTCCCCAATCTGGATGCAACCACAGCTTGGTAGTCTTCAATTCATCTTCCCTTTTCTAGAAGCTCTCATTTATATTAAATCTCAGCATAATTCCCCTTGATTCACCAAATGATCAACATTTTGATTGATTATTATTCATATACCTTTCCCATTAATCTCAAGACTTGTCTCATTCATACTCTGATCCGCCAATATAGGTAGTGTATTGTCCAGTCATATCAACTTCCTGACAGTCATAATCTAACTTAAGCTAATTATGGCATTTGCATTTTTAATGTGTTTTGTTTTCAAATAATTACCTTTATAGAGCATGGCATAAATCCTACTTTGTTATGCAGTGTCAGATCTCTTAGCTGTGCATCAATAAGTTTATCAAGATCTAAACTCTTATATCAATACCATAGTGGAATCTTTGCCAAACTCTTTGGTTTGTTTCCTTTCTCTGTCCTATTCTACTTCCCTGACGTTCAGTTTGAAAGCATATATAGATTTCAAGAAAACTTATTAAAGTAATTTTATATCAGTTTTTAGCTTACCTTGCACAAGCATTTTTACATCAATAAAAGCATTGCATCCCAGACTTATTTTTTGTGTCTTGGCACTTATGCCAAACCCCTGTTAGCCAGGATCACTGTGGTGGACAACTTTCCATCATTATTGGGTGATGCAGCTGATGGTTGTCCATTACACCTTTCTCCTCATCAAGCATTCCATTAATTGGTTCAACCACCAAGATGGCATTATGGAAAACTTGGATTAGTTGTTACTGGTCCTGAGCCTGAATATTGAGTGAGAACCATGTTCATCAACCAATACTTCCCTTGCCTCTATTCTGGCATATTATATATATGAATCATTGGAATGAAAGTACCTTGTGGGTATAAATACTATCATGAGCGCCTGATTACCCTTGGTGGAAGCCTACTTATTCCTTGAAATGTAAAATCTCTGACATTTAAATATTTTGATATGTTACTAACTGCAAAACAATAAAACATATATATTTAATTACATATGTTGGAAGTATAAAGAGTTTACTATATAAAGATTAATTAAAAGTCTTAAAGAGGAGATCCAATTATATTGATAATATATATTTCCAACATTTTAGTTTCAAGTGCATTTATTTTAATTATTCCAAAGTTTTAGTATCTTTTGACCAATTTTGCTTCTTATGAACGTTGCTTCATTTCTAGATCTTGCTTACTTGGAAAACTCCAAGGTTGTAAGACTGAATTAGTTAAAATACTTTTAAAAAACTGGATTACCTATAAAACTAAATCCAAATGAAATCAAATACATCTGTATTATGGTCATTTAAGATACCAAACTTAGATCTTCATGGACTTCTGGATCACTCAAATTTTTAATTTTGGGCACTTAAAATTATGAAGTCCACGATTATGACTGTGTTGGCTTTGCGCACCAATGCCCCGAACCGAGATAGCGAATAGCAAAGGCGGTCCATGGAGTTCCTGGCCTATCATACGCCACGCATGGAGGTTTTCCGGATTTTATCCTCCTTTCCCATTCATTCGATTTCCCTTAATCGGTGCGGTATCGTCCCCAGGTCGGCCCACCTCGAATAAAAAAATTATGAAGTCCTGTAATTTTTAGACTTCTGTTAAAAATGTTAAGTTCCAATAAATTAGAAAGATCCTAACACAAGTAAAAAATGAGGCTGTCAGTATAAATTAATAAAAAGATCAAGAGGTGAGTATATATTTTCAGAAAAGAATACCAAGGAATTACTTGAAACATATAGTAAAAGCAAGCTTATATAAGGGTACATAGTATTTGAAATTAATATAAAAGTTAGAAAAGTTATACAAATTTGTGATATAAGATAAAGATATCAAACGTTGATAGTTTTAAATATGTACAGGGTAGTAAAAACATTCTGTTATTTTTATTTATCAAGTTGATAAACTAGAGGTTATAGTTTATCATGATAGTATCAAACCTAGATAGGGTCTAAAATGTATTTTATTAATACAGAAGCATCAACTTTAAGATCTTATATACTTAAAATATTTAATCAATCATAGGCAAAGTTAGAAAATAGGTATGTCTATATAATCTGAGACAATAACAAGTATAAATAGATGCAAATGTTAGCACTTAATAGAATCAAGTGAGGTTAGGAACTGGGGTTTTGAGCATAGAAGACTTGGTTATAAAAGTGTTGATATTATTGGCTTATTGAAAAAAGTTGGTTTAAGGTTAGCAAGAGGGAGTATATGGCTAAAAACATATACTGTTAGGAGACATAGGTAATCCAGTAAAATATCTTTAATCAATTTTTATGTAAGAGCTAGAAAAGGACTGATAGATAATAGCCTTATTAACTTAAGTATAGATATCCTCACAGATAGTAAAATCAACTTCAGTTAAGGTAGTAAAAAAGATACAAGGTATAAAATCAGTTTAAAAAGTAATATCTAGCCTATAAAAATTTTATATTGCTAGTTGTTAGAAAAAGGGTTTTATATAAGATTATCTGTAAGTTAAATATTTCATGTAAGTTATCATCATATCCTATGAATATAATTATCTATTTGATTAAAAGTGAGTGATATGTAGCTTAGTTATTTTATACATAATATTAGATAAATAATATATTTGGATCTTAAATAAAGCTTTATATTTATAAAAATCTAGACCAAGAAAATTGAATACTGTTAGCAAAGTTACAGAAGGCAGCTTTATTATCTATATATATAAAACAAAGTCGGGAGTATGGACCCTCTACCACTGCCTCCCGAGTTCGATCCCGGTAATGGACTTTGGGTAGGGGACGATTTTGACTGTGTTGGTTTTGCGCACCAATGCCCCGAACCGAGATAGTGAATAGCAAAGGCGGTCCATGGAGTTCTTGGCCTATCATACGCCGCGCATGGAGTTTTTCCGGGTTTTATCCTCCTTTCCCTTTTCTTCACTTCCCTAATCGGTGCGATATCGTCCCCAGGTCGGCCCATCTCGAATAAAATTTAAATTTAAATATAGAGAGATGTTTCGGGTAGCAGTTTGGAGTTATTTGATTGATTCGATAGGTTTATTTTCTTTGGCCGAGTGGTTAATGGCTTTTGGTCGAATCGATAGGACATAGTTTAGTTTTGAGGGGTGATTAGTTATTGGTTGTTTTGATAAGTTCAGTTAGGCTTACCTGAGTGGTTGGTGGTTTTTGGTTGATTCGATTGAGCAATTAGATTTGGCTGAGTGGTTTTCTTTATCTATAATATAAAATCTAAATTAATAAATTGAAAATCTGAAATTTTATAGACACCGTAGCGAAGCACGGGTAAATCGGCTAGTAATTAAGTAGATTGTTAATTATAGGATAAGCGCTTTTGTTAGACTTTAGTGAAGTGATTGCTCCAATGAAGATGGGGCATTTTAGTCGATTTTTCGGTCAATTGCTTCTTTAGATTTGCTCTATATAGAAGCTAGAAATAAGTAGGACTGAGGTGTAGAACAATTTATAATTTAAATTGGAATACTTATGAAGTCAATTGCGTTTCAACCGTTCATGAACTAAGATCGAACGGAGTTTCTAGAAACAAGAAAAGAGGTTTTTTAAATACCAGCTGAGACGGCTTTTTTGTTTGAGCGTCAATGATGCTGATTGGCTAAATAGCCACTTGAACTGCGGAAGGATTCCATCAATAGGAGTCAACCTCTTGGCTGGACAACGAAGCCTTCTTTCACTCCACAATGAATCAAGAGTACCCTAACAGCGGATATCCTCCCGCGGGATATCCTCAAAACCAATATCCTCCTCAGCAATCGCAGTATGGCCAGATGCCATACCCACCTCAACAGCCCTATTACAATCAACAACCATATCCTCCCCAGCAACATTATCAACCCCAAAACTACACCCCTCCTGTATACCAGGACCAACCCAATGAAAGCTTCATACCTTCCGCCGATACTGGAGAGAAATTTAAAGCCAAATCCAAATATAACGATGTTTGGGCTGCCCTTCTATTCCTTGCCCAGCTTGCCGGCTTCATCGTTTTGGCCATCTTCATGATCAAAAAGATAAATTTTAATCAGTTAAAGGTTGAAAAGAACAGCTTTGGTTCCATGGGGGTCTTGGTAGGCGTGGGTGCGGCGGGTGTGGTCTCTGGCGTTCTTAGCCTGCTATACATCATCTTGATGCAAGCGTAAGTTCAACGTTTTGCCTCCGCTCATTTTTTTAGAGCTGCGCGCCTTCTGATTATCATCTCGTTCTGGTTTTCTGTCGTTTTATACCTTGCTCTGGCTGGGTTAAGTATTGCGCGGGGTAACCTAATCGGGGGGATATTATTGCTTGTCTTTGCCGGCCTGTACATCTACTGTTGGTTTTCTTGGAAGGAGCGCATTCCGCTGGCCACTTTAATGCTTACCAACGTCGCCAAGTTTACAAAACATTATCCTGGGACCATTCTTGTTGGGTTTATCTTCATGATTCTCTCGGTGGCGTACGTATTCCTTTGGGCGTTCACGGTAAGTTGGAGCTGCACGATACCAAGCTTTTAAATGCCGTTCCCTCATCTTTTCGTTTTAGCTAGTTGGTGCGGTAGAAGCTTTTCAGCGACCCAATTGCACGCCGACGAGAAACGATAGCTGTACTTCGGGTGGCCTTTATGGCGTTCTAGTATTTGCGGCCTTCTCCCTCTTTTGGGTTTGTCAGGTTTGTGCACTTTGCTTCTATAACTTGTTCGAACGTAGCTCCTAAAAGATATTTGCCACATGACGGTCTCTGGAGCGTTTGCTGCCGATTATTTTTTCCCTTCGACCACTTCAGCGGCTTCCAAGTTTACTTCCTTTTCATCGCTCGGGCGTGCTCTCACAACTTCTTTTGGCTCGGCTTGCTTTGGCAGCCTTATTGTCGCCATCCTTCAGCTTCTCAAGGCTTTGGCCAATGAAGCGCGCCAAAATTCCGACAATTTCGTCTTATCTTTTCTTGCATGCTGTGCCGAATGTATCTTAGGTATGCCGCTCTTTTACGTCTACTTATCTTTAGCACAAATTGAGGCAATGGTTGAATATTTTAATCGTTACGCGTACTGCTATTGCGCCATGTATGGGTTGCCATATCTTGAGGCTGGCAAGGTAAAAACGTCCGTTGATTTGTGTTAAAACTTAGTCAACCTGGACTCTAATCAAAGACCGTGGCGTGGATGCCATTGTCAATGACTCACTGATTGGCAATGTCCTTTTACTTGGTATTTGCTTTTACTGTGTTTGCGCTAACAATTCTCAGGTAGCGTCTTGATTGGAGTTTTCTCCGGTTTAGCTTCAGTTCTAGTGGCTTCAAGCTTGAAGTCTTCCCTCGATGGCTCTATGCTGATAGGCGTAGCTATCGTTGGATTTCTTATCGGCGTTTTAGTTAACTCGATTGTTTCTTCTGTCATTGAGAGTGCCAATTCCGCCTTTTTTGTTTGTCTTGCCGAGGATCCTCAAGCGCTTTCTTCTTATAATCCTGAGCTTTATGAAAAGGTAATTTTGGCTTTGTATCTTTTTGCTTATTTTCTAGATTCGGCAAACCTATCCAGACGTTGCAACGCCAGTTTGAAGTGATCTCTCGATTAAACCTTTGACCAGAGCTTGCATATTTATCACTAATAAACTTTTTTAATTTTCTATGACCAGATTATGATTTTGTTGTCTGACTTCAATCAAGTCTGCTTGCTTAAATTTTGTAGCTTGTTATTTTTTATAGCTTAAATAAGCAATATTATTGGGCCCGGTTTACTGTTTATCAGTTCCCACTTTACTTTTTTGCTTTGATTGTTAAATCTTAACCATTTTCCACTCACTACCTTAGTTCTTGCTATCAACGTTATAATTTCCAGCCGAGTAATTTTCGATAGTTTTTAGCACTAGGGAGCTTATGGCAAGCTTGATTTAAGCGGTTGGTAACCTTCGTTGTGTAGATAATGCAGGTTAGAGAGCTCGAAACTCAGCAAAGTTGGCTAAAAGCTTCTGTATCTGCTAGGCTAGAGTTAACCAGTATGGTTTTAAAAACTACCAGCCCGCTCTGAGAAAGTTTGGCTTCGATGCAGATGATTATAGAATCGCCCCGACGAGATGAAACAGTTTGATTATTGGACAAGCTAAAAGCCATCGCTGAGCCAGCCACGTATAATCTGATTAGCTGTGATTAAAAGATAGGTCTTTTACTTGCAAAATGATAGCCTAGCAGTTTTTGTTGTACTGAGAGCGCACTTGGCGCTACCACTGGGTGGGTATGTAAAGTCAGTTTTTAACTCCTATAATACGTTTACTCTTAACCTATACTTTGGCTTACCAACATAAAGGCGATATAAACTTGAACAAGTTTTTAAAGCTTAAAAAAAGATGAAATTCAAATCAACCCTTTACACTTTAAATGTATTAACAACTTCCTAAGTTTAGGCTCTTAGAAATTTTTTTGTCTTTATATCAAATCAAACTTGGCATAAGATTACAAATGGTTGGGGTTAGGGTTTGTCAGCATTTGATCTGAACCAACTAGACCTAAGTTGCGACTAGCCAAATCTAGCTAAATTGTTAAGATAGTATTTCGCTTGATAAAATACCCAACCTCCTCGTTTAGGGGAATCCGAGATTGGTAACTGCAAGCTAAAACCCAGCTGGCCTTTAACCAATGCTATTGACCTTTAACCATTAAATAGTCAACTAGGTAAAGTTTGATTTTACAACTATGAACTGGAAACAACTAAATTGGTGAGATGAAACGCCCCAAAGTATAGTTGAAAACAGAAGCCTATTGATCTGGATTTGCTTTTGGAAGTTTTAAACGAGCCTGATCATGGGGAACAAAGTTTCTTCTATGATTGGGCCTGCAGTACCCATAATTAACCCTTTCACTGATTTAAAAAAATCCTTTATTTTTCTGCCCTTAAATTTAGCAAAGATTTCTTAGCCAATGGTTACACTTTTTATAATTATTTTGGTCTTTGTCTGTAATATAAATATTCAGTAAATTTTGAAATAAAGATATATAACCCTTATTTCATGAATTCATATATGCATTTTTAGATTTACACAACCCTCATTTTTTGGATGCATATATTTTATCTTAAATTTTTATTAAGCACTATTTTTAGATGCATATATGCAGAAAATCATTAAAAGGGTTAATAAGACAATTTGGTATAAAAAGCTACTTTCTAATCTTGCTTTTAAACTTTGTTTGGGTTAAAATTAGTTGCACAAACTGATTCTAATCTATAGACTGTTTTCTACATCAATACGGCAAGATCTAATACTCTTATCAGGATATATAAAGACTTGACCTAAAAATTGACATAATTCCACTTTTATGCAACTATGAACTTGTAACATACTAGTTCACAGATTTGAGCTAGGTTGCAATTTGTGCTAACCAACCAATCAATTCTATTTTTTATTAGATTTACTTATTTTTATTTACTTTTATTTTATTTTATTTAATAATTATATTAGGGTTTCAATCCCTCAGGCCTTGACGCTGATGTTAATCTATAGGATCAATTTACTATGGATTATCTCATCCATGTGTTCACATTTTTATATTTAGTTATTAAGCAATACAATTGAATTACTTTGGTTACCTTGCCTTGGCCCTCTGACTGATATTTAACAAGGTTTTATTCCTCCTCACCCCACCAGCAAATACATCGAATCACTTATTATTATCAAGTTACCTTAGGTCTGACTATGAAAACTCCAACCCCTTTAATTATTATAATCTCTCTTTCCTTCAAGCTGGCATAAAACAATCATTAGGGTTTATTATTATTCCCAAAATCTAGTCCAATGGTTACTAGCTTTTTGAAAGTAATTATACACTACCCACTTATTCTAACAATTATTTCAGTTTATAATGATGGGAGTCTTATTTTGAAGAGGATCTGTTTTGACCTAGCTTTTTAAAGCTATAGTTAATAGAACCTTGTATAATCAAAAACTATTATTTTCCTATTTTTAAGCTCACTGTACTCATATATTTTCCTGTATTAATTAAAGTTTAACTCTACCTGTGCATTGTAATTTCATGTTAAGCCAATTACCACATTTGGTGCTCACTACAGGGGGCACTTTAAGCACCTTCTATCTTACCAAAATTACCAAAATATAACCAGCTGAAGATTCTCATCAGCTTGGCCCTGCATGTATTTCTATGATGAACCAGACAATGTGAAGGCTCAGCTAAGTTATAGCCTAACAAGCCTAGTTTCTAATCTTTCTATTCTATAATGATCAGTCATATATCACAATTGCTGAAAATACCTCAAAGTCCCCACACTGCTGTACTAGTCTTGATTTACTAGAAAAGGGGAAGTTCACACCCTTACCAATTTATATTAGGATCTGAACACTTTGCATATCCTTGTCTAAGTACAAGGACAGGAACTAAGAGAATTAAATTCTTGCCTTGTTGAGTGTAAACAAAGACAGGAACAGGCTAACCAACAATCTCCTGAACTGAGATAGCAGAAAAGCAAAGGCAGTCCATGGAGTTCCTGGCCTATTGTAAGTCCTGGGGACCAGCCCCTACAACTGGAAAGGGGAGCAGCATCCCTTTTGGATCAAAAGGGGCCAAAGGCCTAAGTAGACCCCCTGTCGCAGTTGAGTGACCTGGCGCATGTGGTTGATGAGTGCTGGGTGACTACCCTTCCTCATAGAGATATTCAAATCTCTCCCCCCAACCCTGGTAAAATTAATAGAGGGGACCTGCCATGAGATTATGCAGGCCAGGGGCCATGGGCGGGCCCCTGGGACCCCTCACTCACCAGGTGAAACTTACCAAAATTTTGAAGAAACAGCCAGTGCTAGTATTGGAGCCCAGTCTGCAAATTCTGGGCTAACAGAGCTGGTCCAGACTAATTGGGTCCAAAAATCAGATCAGAACTCAATTCTGGTTTTGAACCAGGTTATGAGCAACTTGGATCATTTGCCCCTACCCCCAGAATGGATCAGGAAGTTCAGATTGTGTGGACAATCAAATTGAGAGTTCAGACTGGGTTGTGGACAACTGGCACCAAGGCCACAGTCCCCTGGGAAGAATCTGGGAAATCTGAACTGCATGAGCAGCCCAACTCAAATGGTCAAGGCCCCAGATCAGTACCATTGACTAGGTCTGGCCCCAAAAATTTAGAAAAGTTGCAAAAGTTTTTTGATTTTTGCTAAGATTTTGGGCATCCCTCCACTCCCCCACCCACCAGCCAACCAAACCCCATCACCAATCCCCAATCTCCCAATCCCTTAGCCTTCCCACTATGCAATTCTCCCAATACTTAAGGCAAATGCCCTGCCAATAAACAGTTGTTGGTTCATTCTCTATTCTCCCCATGCTTTGTGCTAAAATAAAGCCTGAATACCCCTAACGCCTTGCTGTGGACTCCGCCTGTTTGTTTTCTTATTCAAAATTCTGCCAATTGATCTGGCAAAGCATGCTGCCACCCAAATAATCATCCCAATGATTGATGAATGGGTCATCTGGTTGCTCAACCCCGCCATTTGGCAGTGGATCATATCCGCGGTAAACTTCCTTGTTCTCAATGATGGAGTCAACTCTCCATCCATTTTTGCGTACCTGTCAAATTGAACCCATCCATTTGCTTTGCTGTCAGGTTTTCTGAGAACACTCCCCTATTGGTGCAGCCTCAGGGCACCCTCACCCTGATGACCACGGACTTTCCCCCACACTGGCTCATCTGCTGCTAACCCCACCCACCTGAGAATTCTGGAGTACCCTGAGCAAGGGGGACTAGGCCCTAACGCTCATCATGGAACCATTTACCCCTCTGACAGCACCCCTGCCCGTGCGGTTGGCCCTGTGACACTCCTCTCTGGCGCACAGACTCACCTACCTATAACCAAAGGCCAGCAACTGAAAACCTTGGAAGAGTCATCATCCTCTCCGCCTCTCCCACCCTTGGGGGTTGCCCCACAAGACTCGCAGTTTCCCCCATTGCAACCATCTGGTTTGCCTTGGGGGCCTTTGTTACATTTAGAAACATTTACTTTCCTCACGTCCCCACTAGATCTCCCCTTCTTCTAGTCACACAGACCGCTGTGCCCTTGGCATTCTGGGCTCTCCGCTGGGTGCTCACACACCCTGACTGGGAGCCCAGTCTAATTATTATCAGCCGCTTCCATGACATAATGAACTGACCCATAACCTCAGCCTTCTCCGCCCTCCTCGCTGGCACTGGTGAAGCGTTGGCCTACGCCCTAACCCTAGATGTACTCTCTCTTTGTGACCTGGCCTTCTCCTGCTGGTTGGCTGCCTCATTCATCTGAGCATGCCACCAGTTTGTGTTGACCTGGTCCCCATCCTGCTGAGCCTTGGCGACAAGTGTCACCCCATCAGTCAACATGATAGGGTTGGGAGTCCCCCTATCCCTTCTGATGAGGTGGCCAACCAAATCCTGGGTGTCCTGGTGGAACTTCAGGTGCGCTTCACCACCAATGGGGGAAATCTCCCCTTCCTTCTGATGCCCAGCAGAGCATAGCTCTCCTTGATGCCCTAGATGGGGACACCCGCCACTGGGTCAGGGGAGTGCTCCACTCTGCTGCTAAGTCTGTGAACCCCACTGCCTACTGGCGCTGGTCACTTCAGTGGTCCAGGCCCCTGAGTCTAGACTGGCGCGCCTCCTCCATCTCTTCAAACTAGGACAGACAGCCACGGACCTACCCTCCCTGATTGAAGCCTTTGTGGTCCTGGTCCCCACGGTGCCCATCCCCACTGAAATTGCCATCTCCACCTTCCAAGCTGCCTTGGACCCCACTGCAGCTGCCCATGCATCTTGGGACCGCCTCCCCGGGTCCTTAGAAATTGCATTCTCTGTAGCTCGCACAATTGGGGCCAGTCCTTTCCATACTCCCGTGTGCACTGTCACAACTCTTGAGGGGCCGCGTGCCACCCCCTCCCCCTGCCAGTAGTCATGGCCAAGGGAAGCGCCCCCCAGGTCTCGCCGCCCTCTGCGCTCCCTCTGTACCCACCTTGGGTACCCTCCCCTCAGAAGAGCCCCTACCTGCTGCACCCCCTGCTCTCACCCTGGATCAGGAGAGTGGGTCCTCGATCCCCCAGAGCTCAGAGCCTGCCCATCCTGGCGCTATCACCCTCCCAGTTAACCCAGAGACCCCCTCAAAGAGAGTGGAGAGGGCATATGCATCAACCCTCGCTGCCCCATTTGGGACAAGGATGAAGCAGAAACCCCTCCCCAGTTACAGACCTCCTCAGCGCCTCTTGGTCAATCTCTTCTAATGATGGGTCATGCTCCCTACTCAGCTGCCTTCTCTCTCACCCACCCCAATAAAGAAGATAAAGCCTACTTCTTGTTCCCTATCTCCTTCCCCTCGGAGCTGGGTGAATTTACTGTGCAAGCTCTCCTTGACACTGGAGCAGCAGGCAACTTTATTGACCTCAGTGTGGCGCATTCCTTGGACCTGGCAATGGAAGAAGCCTCATTGGTCCTGGGTGCTTCATAGGAACCCATGAAGTCCTACCGCGTCTGACGCCAATTGCACTTCTCTGTCCATGACTTTGGGTTCAGTGACCACTTCTCAGCCATACAGGACTTGCTCTACCCCGTGATCTTAGGGGGTAGGCTGGTGGCAGCGACAGCAGGTCCGCATTAATCTTGCTAATAACTCCTTGTTGTTCTCAAACCTCAAGTTGAGTGGAGATTTTCCCTTATTAAAAACCCTCCCCCTTGACACATCCCTCAGCTCTATTTCCCCTCCGGATCCCACTCCTATTGACCTCCATTCAGACTTCCCACCCTTCCTAACCCCCTATAAGTCCATCTTTGACATGTCACTGGCTTCCAAGCTCCCCCTACACTTCATATATGACCAAACATTTCAGCTGATGGTCGACCTAGTCAAGATCAACTGCCCCCTCTACCCCTACACTGAGGAAGAGGACAAGGCTTTAGGGACTTGGCTAGACGAGATGTTAGAGAAGGGGTGGCTTGTCAAGAAGTCTTCACCGGTTGCCTCCCCCATAGTTTTTGATTGGAAAGCAGATGGCACCCTGCGCCCTTGTGTCAACTATGGGCACCTCAACAACATCACCATCCCTGACCCCTACCCGTTGCCCTTAGAGCAAACCATCGCACAAGCCATCGCCAAATCCTAGGTCTTCTCAAAGTTGGATCTGGTGAACGCCTTTAACCAGGTGAGGGTGGCAAGAGGACAAGAGTGACTCACAGCTATCCGCACCCGCTGGGGTCTTTTTCAATTCAGTTTGATGCCCTTCGGATTGAAGAATGCTCCAGCCACCTTCCAATTCCTCATCAATGATGTTCTTGGGGACTTGTACTTCTCATGAGCTGTAGCCTACATTGATGATATTCTGATCCACTCCCCTACCCCAGAGCAACATGCCAAGGATCTAGAAGCAGTGGTGGCAGCCCTCCACAAAGCAGGGCTCTTTGTAAAACCCTCAAAGTGCGATTTTTCCAGGATGAAGTGACCTTCTTAGGTAACCTCATCCTGAAGGATGGATATGCTGTTCCCCCTCTAAGCTTGAGGCGATCCAGTCTTGCCTACCCCTACTACACAGAAACAACTTCAAAGTTTCTTTGGCACCATCACCTTCTTAAAAAATTTCTTATCAGCCCTCGCCCAACTGGTGGCACCCCTTCACCCCCTCACTGGGAAGAACGCCCCCTTCAAGTGGTCCCCAGAATGCCAGCAGGCCTTCGAGTCTATCAAGGAGGTTTTCCTCACCACCCCAGTCCTGTAGCATGCCAACACCTCCCACCCCTTCATTGTAGCCTGTGATGCCTTGTCGGTGGTGTTGGACGCGTGCTGCTACATGAGCATGAGGGGGTCGAGCACCCAGTGGCCTACTACTCCCACAAATTCACCTCCACAGAACAAGCGTGGCCAATATATGACAAGGAGCTAGTGGCAGTGGCGTGGTCACTCACCCACTGGCAATACCTCCTGCAATGCGCCTAGCATGAAATCAATGTTCAGACTGACCATAAGGCATTACTATACTACCACAAACCCCAGAAGTTGTGGCAACGCCAAAATCACACATACCAGGACCTATGTGGGTTTCATTTTAAATATGAATTCATAAAAGGTCCCCTGAATGTGTTTGCCAGACATGCTCAGCTGGAACCCATCTCTATCACCCAATGGTGGAGAGGACCTGCTAGAGCTTACTACTGTAGTGCCCCCTCCCAAATCCTCTCCTTGGCCCCTCTGATGGTAGCTTTTGCCAACCTTGTCCCTGACGCCCCACTCCTCCTCCGCATCATTGCTGCCCAGACCTGTTGCCCCAAAGGGTTAGAGATTTATACTGACCTAGAGTCTTCAAGTCAGAAGAGAGCCCCATACACCCTGCGGGAGGGAACCATCTGGTTCCATGATTGGGTTTGGGTCCCCCCATCTCTACGCAACTGTGTTATCAAGAAACTTCATGTCCCCCAGACTGTTGGGCACCCCAGCAAAAAGAAGTGCGCTGATATTGTAAAGAGAACTTATAATTGGCCAGGGTCCTCAAAGGACATCCCCTCCTGGATCTCCCGCTGTGTCACCTGCACCTGGGAAAAATTGGACCGTTCTGGGAAGAAGGGGTTGCTACACCCTCTGCAGCAGGAAGAAGGCCCGTGGACCTCAGTCTTGGTAGACTTCATTGTGGAGCTCCCCCTCTAATGGCTTAGATGCTATCATGGTAGTCATTGATCGATTTACCAAGTTTGCGCTCTTCATCCCCTGCCTCTCCTCTATTACCGCGGTGGAGACTGAAAATTTATTTGTCAACCATGTCTTTACCATGTTTGGTCTCCCCAAAAAGATAGTGAGCGACAGGGGACCCCAGTTCACCGCCTGGTTCTGGGAAGAGTTGCTAACCCTCCTCAGCATCAAGCCCTGCAGATCTATGGCCTACCACCCCCAGTCTGATGGACAGACTGAGCAGGTAAACCAGGTACTGGAGCAGTTGCACTGTTATGCGACAGCCTTACAGGACACTTGGGCCAAGGACCTTCCCCTTGCACAGTTTGCATATAACAATACACTCCACTCCTCGACAAACCTCTCCTCCTTTGCGGCCGCCCTGAGTTACAACCCCTCCTTCCAAATTGGCCCCCAGCTCTCCTCAGCAGTCCCTGCAGCTGAAGACCGGGTGTGTGCACTCCGCGAGACACACAACCTGGTCATGAACATTTGACAAAGTCCATTGAGGATTACAAAAGGTTTGCCAACTGGAAGCGCCTCCCTGGACATGAAATCAAAGTCAGCTCCCTTGTTATGTTGGATACCTGCAATCTTCCCTTAAAAGCCCCCACCTGGAAACTCACAGCCAAACGCTCTGGCCCCTTTGAGGTGGAGAAGGACTTAGGCAATGGAGCCTATTGTTTGAAGCTGCCCACTCACTGAAAGCAGCATAACGTCTTCCACACCTCTCTCCTGAGCCCCTTCAAAGGGGAAAGGCCAACTTCACCAGAGCCAATCCTCGTTGAGGAATCCCAGGAAGTGGAGGTGGAGGCTATCTCAGCTTCCTGGAGGTCCCGCAGATCCGTTAAATACCTGGTTGCCTGGAAAGGCTACCCCTCATATGAGAACAGCTGGGTGAGTGCACACGACTGCACGAATTGCAAGGACCTGATAGAAGAATTCCACAACTCCCACCCGGCAGCCCCCCATCCCCCAGAAGATCACAGCCATCCTGGCCATAAAGCTCCCAGAGAGGCACAAGAACTATGCCCTGGTCCATGCCCCAGGTGGGGGCCTCCTTCCTGTCAAAAAAGGAAAGGGTAGTGTAAGTCCTGGGGACCAGCCCCAACAACTGGAAAGGGAGCAGCATCCCTTTTGGATCAAAAGGGGGCCAAAGGCACAAGTGGACCCCCTGTCGCAGTTGAGTGACCTGGCGCACGTGGTTGATAAGCGCTGGGTGACTACCCTTCCTCCTAGAGATATTCAGATCTCTCACCTCCCCCTCCCTAACCCTGGTAAAGATAAAAGAGGGGACCTGCCAGGAGATTATGCAGGCCAGGGGCCATGGGCGGGCCCCTGGGACCCCTCACTCACCGGGTGAAACTTACCAAAATTTTGAAGAAACAGCTAGTGCTAGTATTGGAGCCCGGTCTGCAAATTCTGGGCTAACAGAGCTGGTCTGTACTGGTCGGGTCCAAAAATCAGATTGGAACTCAATTTGGGTTTCAAACCAGGTTATGAGCGACTTGGACCAGTTGCCCCTACCACCCAGAATGGATCTGGGAAGTTCAGATCGCGTGGACAATCAAATTGAGAGTTTGGACCAGGTTGCAGATGACCGGGCACCAAGGCCATAGCCCCCCAGGACAAATTTGGGAATTTGAACCATGTGAGCAGCCCAACTCAAATGGTCAAGGCCCAGATCGGTACCTTTGATTGGTCTGGCCCCAAAAATT
Source organism: Massospora cicadina (assembly GCA_022478985.1). Classification (NCBI taxonomy): domain Eukaryota; kingdom Fungi; phylum Entomophthoromycota; class Entomophthoromycetes; order Entomophthorales; family Entomophthoraceae; genus Massospora; species Massospora cicadina. The sequence continues at coordinate 129,812 of JAKSZP010013321.1, read as the reverse complement.
AGGGAGAATCTGCAAAAGTTTTTTTTTTTGATTTTTGCCAAGGTTTTGGGCATCCCTCCACTCCCCCACCCACCAGCCAACCAAACTCCATCGCCAATCCCCAAGCACCCAATCCCTCAGCCACCCCACTATGCAATTCTCCCAATAATTAAGGCAACTGCCCTGCCGATGGGCAGTTGTCAGTTCATTCTCTATTATCCCCGCGCTTTGTGCTAAAATAAAGCCCAAATACCCCAAACGACTTGCCACGGACTCTGTCTGTTTGTTTTCTTGTTCAAAATTCCGCCAATTGATCTAGCAAAGCGTGCTGCCGCCCAAATAATCATCCTGATGATCGCTGAATGGGTCATCTGGTCACTTGTCCCTGCCATGTGGTGGTGGATTGTATCTGCAGTAAACCGCCTCATTCTCGTTGATGGAGTTGACACTACATCCATTTTTGCGTACCCGTCAAATGTGAAACTGTCAGGTTTTCTGAGAATGTTCCCCTATCAGAGCAGCCTCAGGGCGCCCTTGCCAGATGCCCATGGACTCGCCCCACACCTGGCTCGTCCGCCGCTACCCCACCCACCTGAGGGTTCTGGAGTACCCTGACCAATGGGGACTAGGCCCTAACACTCGTTGCAGGTCCATTTACCCCTCTGAAAGAACCCCTGCCCGCGCAGTGGGCCCTGTGCCACTCCTCTCTGGCGCACAGACTCACCTGCCCATAACTGAAGGCCAGCAACTGTGAACCCTGGAGGAGTCGTTGTCCTCCCCACCTCTCCTGCCCTTGGGGGTTGCCCCTGCAAGACTCGCGGTTGCCCCCATTGCAACCATCTGGTTTGTCTTGGGGCCTTTGGTACATTTATAAACATTTACTTTCCTCACGTCCCCACTAAATCTCCCCTTCTTCTAGTCACATGGACCGCTGTGCCATGGCATTCTGGGCTCTCCGCTGGGTGCTCACACACCTTGACTGGGAGCCCAGTCTAATTCTTATCAGCCGCTTCCATGACACCTATCATATGCCGCACATGGAGGTTTTCTGGGATCTATCCTCCTTTCCCATTCATTTGATTCCCCCTTAATTGGTGCAGTATCATTCCCAGGTTGTCCCACTATGAAAAATTTAAATTTAACAGGCTAACCAACAACTCAAGATGAAATGGTACCATTTTACTAGTTTGAATCAACTCCACCAAGAATTTAAAAATGACACTTGCAAGTGTAGACAAGATCATAGTCAGGATTACCTCTCAGATTTTAATTCCAAAGACAACATGAATGCAGTTGTGGATTACTTTCTTAATATTTGACTATCATAATGGCACCAATAGCCATTCCTAGCACTGCTACTAACAGCTCTGCCATGGCAGCCACTATCAGAGTGACAGATAATTTAAAGAATACTATCTGTTATTTCTCAGCATATAGGCTTGATTCCACCGAATCAGTTTTCACAGGGTATTAGCCATTGAGCAACCAAATCAGATGATATGAAGATCGCCAACTTTGCTTTTCTTTCTCATAACAATCACTTTAGTTACTACAATTCGATTTGAACAGAAAATTTGGATAATCACACACAGGAAAGATGGGCGACTTTATCAATAAAAATAATACAACATGGGCGAGCGTCGCGGCGAGCAGTGTGCTTAATGGTGCAACTAAGGGCAAGAAACGCCCCGGAGGGGGACCAGAACCCAATCCGTAAAGAAATTGCAAACTCAGACACCATCTGGGTTTATGGTATTTACTGTAAAGCACGCACAATATATGTACATTCAGTTCAACCAACCCTTGTCAAAGGTGGAGCACAGGATCAGACTCTTCCTTGGGGATGAGTCACCGACCCTGTAGGAGAAAACATGTGAGGCACAGCCCTCACTTTTCCCTCACGCGGTGTATGTAGCCACCAACAACATGGGCCACGGCTGGATCTATATTGGTTTGAAACAGCTGATGAAGCTGATGCCGCAGCAAAAGTCTGTGTGGTTTTTGCCCTCCCCAAGGGCAAAAAAATTGTGCGCACTGCGTGCACCAGATGGAACAAAGCAAAAACTTTGTTCATCTCATTTGACTTGCTCCCCACCAACCTTCCTCATAAGGTAATTGAGGAAAAGCTCCGCAAAGGTCTTATGGTCTACAGAGAAATTCAGCAACTTGAATTACAACAATTTCGCTTGATGCCCAACCTGTGCATGGGCAAAGCTATCGCTGTAATCAACCCCTTCCCAGAAGTGGAAGAGGATTTATCCAGAATCCCTGCACAGCAGAATTTCACTTCACAGATGGGGGCTAGTCAGCCACATTCTGAGTTACACCGGAACATGCACCGCCCATTTGCAACCACTGTGGCTCACTGGGCCACAAGGAACATGCATGCCCTGTGAAAGAGGGCTTAATGGAAAATGATTTTTGTGAGGAAGCAATGGATGAAGATAATGAAAACTTCGCCAAAATGACCGATGGTCACCACCCATTCCGCTGGGGCGAAGATGGACTATACTCCATCGTGGACCCAGTTACAAGCAAACAACATAAAGTGGCACAAAAAGCCCACAAGTGAGCAGCAGCCAAAGCGGCGGCACACGTGGAGTCTGCCATTAACCCTGGACAAATTTGGGAGGATACTTTGGATATTCACCAAACCAACCAATCAGAACAATATGCCCAGGTCAAAAATTTTCACAGTAACCTGACTGAGTCACAAAGCGACATCAGTCATGCACATACTGAGGAACAATGCAACTGCAATTTGAGTGAAAATGCGGTGCATAATTCACCAAAGTCAAACCTCAAAAATATAAAATCCAATCAACAATCCGCATTAAATCAACATGAGACCTGTGCAGGAAAAGTTGACGCAAATGTAAAAAACCACAATTCCCTTGAATCATTGGGTCAGGTCAAGGGAACCAACAATGGCAGTAAAGAGTTGCAGTACAGATGCAGAGCATGGCCAAAATGAGCCATGGTGGGATAGGGCCAGAGGGCCCTCCCAACTGCTCCTGAGGCGCCACGGGCACCTCAGTGTCAATAGGGATGCTAAACATCGCGGGAGCCAGGGCTCATACGTCCCAAGCCATAAAACTGGAATTCCTGCAAAAACCTCTTGTAGACATCTTGACCATCTAAGAAACCCACTGCCTACAAGGGGAAGAAGAATCCTGGTCAACCAGGGTCGCACCATCGCAATCAGTATGGACGTTTCACTGTGGGGTGATCATCCAAAACAGCAAAAAATTTAAAATTACAAATTCATCATCACACTTGCATGGTCGAGACCTGGTAGCAATAATCACATGCCAAGAGGAAATAATTTTGATAGCATGTATATATGCACTGTGCACTGCAACTGAGAGAAAACAATTTTTTGAGAACATATCTACTCTCACCCTCCCACCAGATACCATTATGTTAGGTGATTTCAACTGCATGGATAACCTCAATATGGATCGATGGCCTAATCCCAGGGGATACCCTCCTGGACACATTGAATTCCGCACAATGAAGGCATCTCTTGGCTTACAGGATGCTCTTCCCCCAGTTCACCACTCCTTCCCCACATGATGCAGCCCAACATATGCGAGGGAGCGCTCATATTGATGAGTCACATTGATCACATCCTCATCCCGCAACCCCACCGCTCAAGAATCTCCAAATTTATACCAAAAAGATCAATTTTTCTGACCACCAATTAGTTATGGTGCAGTTATCACCAACCCAATTCCACACACAGGTGTCGCCTTGGAGAAAGCTTCACTCAGAAAATATAAAATTGCCCAAGATATCTGACTGGGTCAAAAACAAGGCTACAAACCCAAAATTCACAGCCCCATTTACTTTGGATCCCATTAGAACATGGGAAAATTTCAAAAAGAACTTAATCAACAAAACCTGACATATTGCATAATGTAAATACACCGCGGACATGGCCACAATCAAGTTACCTTGGCGGAACTAGATCACCTGGAAATAAATACTCTGAGATCTTGCTATAGCCCCAACTGGGGACGCAAATGGGCAGAAATTTCTGCCTGACTTAGCAATCTCATCTTCAAACACCAACACAGAATCAAAGTATCGAACAAAGGTAAGTTCATAAAGGAAGGCAAAACTGTTTTCCATAGTTTTTCCACCAATTCCACTCCTGTGAAACCAGCCCACGTGCACACATGTCCACAAGACCAATGGCACCATGGCAACTGACCCTGAGGAGGTCAAGGCGGAAGTACACTGCTATTACACCAAATTATATTGTGAAACGCCAACAGATTCACAAAAAATTAAAGAATTTATACAAACTTCTGAGATACAAAGTACACCACCAAATTACAATATACTATCCCTTATTACACGGGAGGAGCTTTGGGAGACAATTCGCGGTGCACCACGTAGGAAATGCCCAGGGCCTGATGGGATACCCTACGAATTTTACAAAAAATATTTTCAACAAATTGCCCCCTCCTATTAGCATCAATGAACCAGAGTTTGTTGGAAACACGCCTATTACCAGGAGGCCATGAATCCTACGTTATAACCTTGTATAAAAAGGGTGACAAGTTGGACCTGGCCAACTGGCGCCCAATTGCACTTTCCAACACTGACACAAAGATTAACAAAAATTCTAGCAGCTAGATTAGGCGCAATTGCATCTGACGTCCTATCACCCAACCAGTTTGGGTTTATACAAGGGCGTTCAATCTGGAACAACATACACCCTGTTGCAAACATTTGCCAATCCAAAGCAACTGGTGCCCTGGTCTTCTTGGATCAGGAAAAGGCGTATGACCGTGTTAGCTGGCCATACCTAAAAGAATGTCTACATGTCTTCAAACTTTCATTGAGATTCATAAAATGGGCGATGCTCCTAAAATAATCTGCAACCATGGCTGTATGCGGCCCTGGATTCCTAACAAACAAGATTAAACCACACAGAGGGCTCAAACAAGGGGATCCCCTCAGCCCACTGCTATACAATTTCAGCTTTGACCCACTCCTCCGAGTAACTGACTCACATCTCATAGGGATAACCGCACAAGGACAACCAACAGTCAAGATACTGGCCTTTGCAGATGACTGTGTAGCAGGTATAGCAAACAATGAAGATGCCCAACAGCTGGAACACACTCTAGAGGAATACTCCAAGGTGAACAATGCATCGCTCAACAAAAGGAAGACAGAAATCACCCTCTTAGGCAAATACACAAACAATTGGTCCACAACATCAGAACCTCATACCAACACACGAAGAAAAAACCCAATCATTTTACCCTTTGCAACACCTCCCACCACCACTCCTTTCCAACACCTTGGAATCTGGCTAGAATCAGGGGGATATGCTAATGAGACAATGGAAAGTAACCTGTTACAATGGTTATCCAAACGCGTCACCTCCCTCAAGGGAAGAACCCCAGGATTAACAGGACGAGTTACAGTTGCTAACTCGCTCATCCTCCCAATACTGTGGTACCAGGCCCACGCGATCGCCTTCTCACCTACTTTTATAACCTTAATCCGCGCGCTCATCCAAGGATGGCTGTGGCCTGGCTCTCACCCTCCTATACAGATGGAAACACTATTTGGCCCACGCTCAAGCGGAGGCATGGGACTAATAGATTTCAAGAGCCACGCCAATCACATCCTAGGTACATGGATAAAGGAAGTCCTTGCTCCAGACCTCCCGCAACAACACTGGTCCAGAGCAGCAAGGACTAACTTTGCACAGGCGCTCAAATTAACCAACCCACATAGTCCACCCAGACTACTTTCATACCTTGCCAAGCACCCTACTGCAACGGGACCGCATGGAACCTCCCCTCATTTCAAACATATCTTTAGAACTATCCGCTGTATGGGACGGACCATAGAGAACATGGGTACTATACAGGGAAGGGGACGACCCAGCCCCCAATTCAAATTAAGAAACCCAGAAAACCACCCCCAGAGAGATATGCTTGCAACAACCCCAAACATAGCTAGGATAGAATACCTAGATATGTTGGACATTCCCTATGATTTAACCACACAGAAGGCAATGTGGAAAATGACTCACCACCCACTCCTACATCCAAGGATAAGAGCAAACGCTTGGCGCTGCCTGAGAAGGACCTATAGGATGGCGGACCGTTCCAACTCCCTCCACAAAACATGTGCAGTATGTGGAGGGGAGGGATCCCTACATCACCGCCTAAAAACATGCCCCCCAACCAAAGCTATATGGCAGGAAGCCGCACGCCTGCTCAAGATCCAAAACGAACACGAATTCTTGATATCAAAGAACATCTTCGCGCTCCAGATCGAGTCACCAATCCCATCCACCCTCTGTTCCCTAATAATACCCATTGCAATGTGGACAATCCAAACAATTGCATTAGATGCATTCAAGAGCACGGTCCCAACCATTCATGGGGTTATTAACAGATTCCATGTCCACTTACTGGAGAACTTCCTAAGCCTGGCTCTATGGATATATGAGACCAAGGCAAAAAGCGCTCATAGAATCATGGTTCCCACTCTGGTTCCTCCACACAGACCCTTTCCTTCACACCTGCTCCATAGCAGGGGAAACCCCCTTGGAGTAGCGCACCAACCCCCATACCTGGCAGTCCCGCTGGCAACAGGGGTAACTTGAGTACCCTGGGGTGCCCAATTTTATATTTGTCAGTTATTCCCTTACTTTTACGTATATTTGGTAATGTCCATCCCCTGGTCAGCTTACCTCAGTTAAATAAAAAGATCGCCAACTTTAATAAAACTCAATAAACTATATATGGAGCTATCACCCCTTATTTTAACCTTTAATATATAATACAAATTGCAGACTTATCTGCAACCACCTAATCACAGAAAAAGACCTCCTCTTCAATCCTCCGTGTGACTCTTTATATCTCATTTCCCCTTGCTGGATGCAACCTCATCTTGGTAGTCTTCTATTCATCTTCCCTTTTCTATTAGCTCTCATTTATATCAAATCTCAGCGTAATTCCCCTCAATTTGGCGAATGGTCATCATTTTGATCAATTATAATTTGTATACCTTTCCCATAAATCTCAAGACTAGTCTCAATTCCCCTTCCAATCTGCCAGTATGGGTAGTGTATCATCCAGTCATATCAACTTCCTGACATTACCCCCCCCCCCCTTGACTGGACAATAGGCTCTTAATGTTTATATGCTTGAAGGAATTTTGTGTGAACTCAGTTGATAATCTGACCCCCCGCAGGTTCCTTGATAGTGTAGACATCCATGCCAGTCTTCTAGATTATCTCAAACAGCCCAGCCCAGATGTTGGAGAGCTTTTTTTCTGCCCAAATCCATGCTGGTCGTGGAATAAAACATGGCCCCCTACAGCAAACAGCGGAAGTCTGCTCCATCTCTTCTGATCAGCTGCCTGATCGCGAATCTTCTTGGCCAAACTAGTTGAGTAGGCTTCCATTTTCAGCTTGATCAATGTATACATAAGTTTCTTCATATATTTCTGAGGGTCCACACCACCAGTGTCTTCTACACATGAATAAAGCAAGGTGAGCAGAGCCAGATGTCAACCATACAGCAGTTGGAACGGGCTCTTACCAGTGGATGAACAATAGCTGATATTATATGTGAACACAGCTGTAGGAAAAAGGGCACTCCATTCCGAGGGTTGATCCTTTACCAATCTATGAAGTATGTTCACTAGAGTTCCATTGACCCACTCCACCATTCCATTTGATCCCAGATGATAGGGGTCGTAAAAACCCTGCAGATTGCCATCAACTCATTCAACTTCGGTAAGATGTGTGAATTAAAAAAGGTTCCATTGTCCATTAGAATAAACTTCAGGTAGCTGTATCGCTGTATAACACACTCCATAATAAACTTGGCGGTGGTGACCGTGCCCAAGTCGTTAATGGCCCTGGCCTCCACCCATCGAGTCAAATGATCAATGGTGACAATTATATACTTAGATCAATTGGCACTAGTTGGCAGAGGTCCTACTACATCAATGGAAATGGTGTGCCAGTAAAGCTGGGGCTTAACCAGCTGGTATGTGGTCTTCTTATGGAATGGCTTTTCCACTTGACACTGATGGTAACAACTAACCATTTCCAATACATCATAATGCATGCTCTACCAGTATTAACGGGGTCAAAAAATCTCCAGCATTTTCCGCAAGCCTCCATGTCCTACAGCCCGATGAGCATCCATAATGATCACAGGTCTAGCTGAAGGTTTAGGAAAACTCAGCGTTGAGTCTCCAATATGCTTATATAGTTCCCCCTCGTGTAGAAAAGTATCTTCCCTGAGCCCATCTAATACCTTGATCACCTGTGGCAGCTCATCCTGGTATTTGTTTGCCACCATCTTCTCGTACATTATGTCAGCTAAATCTGCCATGATAGCAGCCATTGGCAGCCAAGAAAGATAATCTGCATTTTGATGTTTTGCTCCTGGATGGTGTATAATCTCAAAATCATACACCAGGAGCTTCAGAGCCCAATGTGCAAGCCATCCTTCCAGTTCATGCAGATTCTGTAGCCAGCGCAATGAAGTGTAATATGTCACTACTTGGAATATTACACCATGAAGATATACCCAAAACTGTTTGTAAGTGTAGATCACCGACTAAATACTCCCGCTTGGTCACAGTGTAGTTTCGTTTGTGACAGTTTAAGCTTTGCTTACAAAATCTGACAGTATGCTCCACTCCATCATCGTCCTTCTGGGATAATACTGCCCCTATAGCGGAGAGGGATGCATCCATTTGCACTATGAACTGTTTGTTAAAGTTGGGATATTGCAAAAATGGTGCACTTGCTAATGCGGTTCACAACACATCAAAAGCGTTCTGGCATCATTCCATCCAATTGAAAGAAGCATTTTCTTTAACAATTTGAAAAGTGAGCCCTGATACAACTGAAATTGGGAATGAACAGTTGGCAGTACCTGAACATCCCCAAAAACACTTGAATATCCCGCTTATTACCTGGGCGAGTCATCTGGCTTATTGCTTCAACCTTAGCTGGCTGCAGTTTAAGCCCATTTGAATCCATAACAAACCTGAGGTATTCTAATTGTTCTTTAAAGAAATGACACTTCTGAGGCTTAATTTTGATATTAGCAGTAGCGAGGTGACAGAAGACTTGTTCCAAGTGAGTGAAGTGCTCTGTAAACATCCGTGAGAACACATTGATATTATCAAGGTAAACTAAGACGCAGGACAGCTTTAAATTACCTAAAAATCATAACCATGGCACGCTGAAACATAGCTGGGGCATTTCACAACCCTTGTGGCATGTGAGTTGGCTGAAATAACCCTCTCAAAGTGATGATAATGCATTTCTCCCATTCTGTGATGGCAATTCGATCTGCCAGTACCCCAAGATCAGCTCCATGGCGGAAAAGTAATTCGCCCCACCCAATTAGTCTAACGCATCATCAATCCGCGGAAGAGGGTAAGAATCCTTCTTTGTTACATTATTGAGTTTGTGATAGTCAATAACCACATGATTCAAGCCATCTTTTTCTTTACATTAAGCACTGGTGATGCCCGCGGTCTCTTTGATGGCTCTAGCATTCCTTGCATGATAAGTTTATCCACCTCGTCAAAGATAACCTCTTCTGCTGCTTTTGAACGTCTAATAGGTCGCGATCAAACGGGAGGGTAATCCCCCATATCTATCCGATGTACCACCCCTTGTGTGCACCCCAAATCATGATTGTCATGTGCAAAAATATCCTAATATCTTTCAATTAACGCCATAGCCTTATCTTGCTGTTCCTCTAATAATCCAGTAAGCGCTTCCCACACAACCACGGTTAATATGCTGAATGATGAGCTTGTCAGTAGTCCGAGATCCTCCCATGAGACAAAATCATGAATATGGCAAACTTCCTCTATAGGAACTATTTGTAGATAAGCCACCACTTGACGCCACTGGATCATTATTGTCTCCTTCTGTAAATTCGCTAGCAGCACTTTCACCTCCCCATTCCCAGATAGCAGTATCCTTGGAGCCATATGTGGTTCCAGCTGCATGTGCTGGTGAGGCGCCATAATTTCTCCATAAAGCCCTTTAGGGACGTCAATTTTGAGCTCAGTCCCTACTATGCACTGGTGTCCAGATGGTAGGCTCAAAGCACTTGCTGCCCGAAGTGGAATCTCTTTGTACTCATAAATCTGGTTGGGGAGGGCCCTGGTCCGCCATTTCAGTCATTGATAACAAACAGGAATCATTCTGTCGCTGTATGCTAGATTGATTTTACTAGAGCGGAACGGATCTGTTGGGATTCCACAAGAAGTAAGATAAACAGGGATTTGTTGGCCTAAAATATTAAGGGTTTCCTCCGCCAAATTTATCACAACACCAAATTTACTCATAAATGCTGCGCCGATTAACCTGTCATATTTGTTATTTGGCAAAACCACCGCCAGAGCAGAAGCATGGACTGACCCAAATCATAAGTCAATGTGCTATATGCTCCTTCAGACACAGTGCTATGCATCCCCGCAGTCCCATATACTACTCGATGGTCTACATCCAGTTTCAACAGAAACTAAGCCACCAACTGGGTGGAGACTATGTTCACAGGGGCTCCCATGTCTATGATAGCGCGGATTTTTGTGTTTTGAATGAAAAAGTCGCAGTAATTGCATTCTGAATAAGAACCATCAGTGTTTATTACATGTACATCCAAGGGCTTTATATTACTCAAAAAGGAGGAAATGCCCCTACTGACATGAGGATACTCAAATGCAATTTTCTCAACTGGAATGGCTATGTTAACCCCTACTAAAGAGGCAACGTCTGTCGAGGGATCCACGTTGCTTAGGCCAGTCTGTTCCAGGATCTGACATGCATATGGCTTCTGCACGTCCTGGCGGAACTTGAGGCTTGGGGGTGAATTTTTTCTCTTGGAAACAGAAGCAGGGGTATTCGATGGAAGCTGTTGGTATAACAAATCATCTTCTTGAGTTCTAAATTTTACCCAAAGAGATGCTTGGAAATCGTTAGGGACAAGTGAGTTGGACTTAGCAGAGGTAGAGTGTCCTATCTCTACTCCGCTCAAGCATTTCCCTGCTCAATTTTCTCAGCTGGCATTGCATACACTTGTGGTCTGCTAAAGCAATTGTCCGCATAATGCCCTCTTCGTCTGCACTGGACATCAAGTATTCATAAAAGGTTCACATATATAGCTTATGGCGATAGGACCAGTTTTGAAGTTGATGGTATGGTTCCAGGGTTGTGGATGAACCGGCAGAGTTACATAGGCTGAAAGGGGTCCACTGAATGGTATGAGGGACGAATACATTCCAGCAGCTAATAACTTGGTTGCTGCGGCCCATATCCTGCAGAGTTTGGAGTGGAGACAGAAGAGGTTTTTTGGGCTACATTGGGGGCGCTGATCGTGGTGGAGAGTCATCATAAGGTGTTCATGATTTGGATAAGTCTGGCATCTCCATCCAAAACGTGAGACATAGTGTTATATAGTTCCTGATATGGTTTGACGGCCGCTGTCATCACTATACCAACATCTTTGGTGGATAAAATGTTAGCTCTGAGTAGTACATGTGCTTCTCGCTGAGAAACGTTCAGCGATTTCTTACAGGGTCTCAATTCAGTGAAGCTGTATAGTCATGAAGTCAGCTTTCCATTGGGCCATCCTGGTAGTTCCCCTGAACAGCTGGAGAACAATTGCTTTAACTTCTTCATAGGATACCAAGCTATCTGGAAGGTAGCAGGTAACTTGATCAGCGCTTTTCATATCTAGAGCGGACAGCAACAGTTTCACTTTTCCATCAATCAGAATCCCCTTCTACATAGAATTCACAACGCTTAAAGTAACCGTGTAGTTTCCCATCATGACTAAAAGGAGGTAATTTTTTGATTCAAACAACTTCGCCTTGCTTCAGGTTCCTTCCACAAGAAGAAGGCGAATTGGTTCCAAAGCGACTAAGGGAACCACCCCTTTGTGCATTATCATACAGCCAGCTGGACGGACTCAAATCTGTCAATAAGGACTTGGGAGAAGTAGTGTCATGTGGGGGGGGGGGGTCCATCACAACACCCAAGGGATATTCATTTGCTGATCCATAGCATTCTTCCCCCAAATAGCCACTATCAAAACCACTTCCCCCATCTCTGGCATGCTCCAAGAAATGTTTGTTGATTAACTGCTCCACTTAACCGAATAGCATCTACACTGTCCATCCTGGAATACCTGTTGCAGTGTTTCATACTAATGTTGCAACTCCTGACGGAATTCCCGCTCAACAGTCAGTTTCTGCTCCATGGCTTGTAGTCACGAGAGGACATCTTAAATTATGTTTTGCATGTGTACATACTGCCAGCTAGAGTTATCCGCTTGTTGATTAGTGTCATTTATTTGGTTAAGGAGGGAGGCTTGTTCCTGTATCAATTCCTCATTGGCCCTTCAAAGGGTATCAAGCCACCCTTGCATGTCCACATACTCTCTTGTCTCACCAATCGGAAGAGGGAAGGCTTGATGGCGCTCAGCCTGGCTGACAACTTCCAGTTGTGTAACCTGACAGATTAGCTGGAGATATTTGGGAGACGTTAACCAAAGGATAAGCGCGTTATCTGTTATTCGCTGGTTACTCCATTTGATATGAAGTTAAGTTAATTCAGCTGATAAGGAACTGACTTGATCCGCCACTTGCCATTCCATCAGTGTCATTTTTTCTTAAGCTGAGCAATCATGGCTTCGAGAGCTTCTGCCCATTTGGCTAGATCTGTCATAAAGCGCTCAGTATTATTTCCCAACATTGTTACGTCCTGGATCCACTCCACCAATAGGTCATGACAATCCAACAGTTCTCCTATTACCCGGGGTAACTCTAGATTTAATTGTGGTACTAAAATGTCCAACTGATGGCGGACGTCCCCAACATGATGGTCCATCTGTACCAGCACCCCTTATACCTCCGAAAATGAGCAATCAAGGGGGTTGAGCAGGAGGTGAGTATTGTTTTGCTGCGCTCAAGCGAACTATAATACATCTCCAATTTCTATATTGTGGTGAGCCAGCACATGCAGTAGTTGGCGAATAGATGGTTGCACATAAGTGACTAGATACTCTTCAACTCCGTGAGTACTAAGGCGGTGAGCCAACCCTGTTGTAATCATGTCCAGATAAGACATGTACAATGCGTAACAATTTTCTTGGTTTTATTGGTTATAAAACAAACTCAGGGGGTATTCCCCCGCCTCATCTTTGTATAGTCAATACCCACGCAACAGCCACTCCATAATATCCTGCAACTGCTGAGGAGTCACATTTGTGGAGCATCCTTTTTGATCAGTCATCAGCTCAGGGCAGTTTCCTAATTGCAGATTGATCATAACTTCATCATTCCCCAGTTTGGTTACATTAAATAACACCGGTTTGTTGTTAGGTGCCTCCCATGCTTCTTCAGCATAATGCGCATGGAATCTGATCAAATTTTGTCAGAACAAATGAGGGCTCATCATTGTATCCTAGCATCAAAGAACTACAGTTGACCAATGGCCCCCTGTAGTGAGCACCGCCATTATTTTTTGGCTTATAGGCTTTATTTCGCTGAGTCAGTTTGCATAGGGTATTAGCCACTAAGCACCCAAATTGGATGATATGAAGATCTCCAACTTTAATAAAACTCGATAAACTATATATGGAGCTATCACCCCTTATTTCGACCTTTATTATTTAATACAAATTGCAGACTTATCTGCAACCACCTAATCACAGAAAAAGACCTCTCTTCAATCCTCCGTGTGACTCTTTATATCTCAGTTCACCAAGCTGGATGCAACCTCAGCTTGGTAGTCTTCTATTCATCTTCTCTTTTCTAGAAGCTCTCATTTATATCAAATCTCAGCGTAATTCCCCTCAATTTGCCAAATGGTCATCATTTTGATCAATTATAATTTGTATACCTTTCCCGTAAATCTCAAGACTCATCTCAATCCCCCTCTGATCCACCGGTATGGGTAGTGTATCATCCAGTCATATCAACTTCCTGACACTATACATCTTGGTTGGGTTTGACAATGCCCAATAGATGGTTCTGTATGCCAGGGGCTTAGCTGCACTAATTGACTTTAGATGGGACACCCTAGGGATTAATTGAGAACTTATCTACTCTAACAATATACCAAAGGGCCCTACAACAAGCCAAAAGGCTGCAATAGGTGCAACTGCAGGTTTTACTGGGTAAAACCTATGGGAGGGAGAGGCAGGAATTTGACAACCCCTTAAAGATTCACATCTGGTTATTATTGTTTTTGATCAAATTTTAAAAAAGGAATATAAAATGGGTGGATTGTAAACAATATGGTGTGGATCAGCAAAAATAAAGTGATTGCAGGTTTATGCAGTTTATGTGGTGGATCAGTAACCAGTATCTTGGAGGTAATTGTCCACAAGCTTGTGGAAGGCAATGAGCACCATTGGATACACAGAACAGAACGTCTACTTGTTGAGCCCTAGGGTTAAACTGTAGATAGCAGCAAACATTTCCAGATAACTTTGGTGACAATCAGCAAGGCTGTCATGGTTACATGACATAATTGTGGGCATAGACTTTAGAGAAAAGGCTGGTCATCAGGAGGCTAAAAATGTTAGGTTGGCAGGCCTCCCTGACCTTAAACATACCTGGGACAAACTCTGGGTACAGGCAAGATATGACCATGTTGGTCCTATGGATGTGCGTGATGCTCATCCCTGAATTACAGCAAGGGCATTAAAATGCACTACTATTTACTAATAATGATGGTTTGATTCAGCTGCTCAGAGAACAGGGTTAAAAACTGTTCGATTTTCACTATTGCCAAATTATGAAGAATTTATTTACAAAACTTAACACAGGTTTGTAATATCTCAAGTTACAGTAACCTGGATGATGGTAGTGTGCGCCTATTAGCTTGTTTAGGCTTAGTACTGCTCCCTCTGGTTGATGATTATCCCTCCATGTTTAATAATGTCCCTTGAGACCAACCTTCCTTGTTGGTCAATTTCCTATTTAAAAATCCTCATTAGTTTTACGTTTTTGCATGGTCCCTTTGGCAAATCTGTGCACAGACCTCCTTGAGGAGGTCTCCAACAACATTGGCCACTTTATTTTGACAAAATTAATGACAGTATCTGGTGCACCTTTGGGCCGCCCTGGTCCCATTCAGATTGAGGCACTCAAGCACCCTGACACTGATCTTTTTTTAGTACTAGGTGGTCTCAACCTACAGGGGGATACACCAATCTCCTGACAATTTTTCCATTTGGTTATGCATTCCCCTTTAGAGTCCAACTAAGTTTTGTTGTTTATGTGTTATTTCCTATTATAATCAGTATTGTATACCCTTACCCTGGGTCCCTTTTACTCTGGCACCATCTGCAGTGCCTTGTTTCCAATTTTGCTAATGACTTGTTCCCTTGCAGTGTTACTGTGCATCTCACACCGCCTCTCTGGGAACGAGAGAGTTACAGACACTCTCTTGACAAAGGAGCGTGAAGGGTAGATTCTATGACAAAAAGCGTAAGCACAAATTGCTTTATTTGAATGGACTAAAGGGAAGAAATCAACTGGAAACCTACCCTAAAGAGGGTGATTGCCTATATTGTGGTTAGATAAGAAAGGTTTAGTGGAGGATGATGCATCTCAGTTCAGGGTCTAGAAACCCGCACACTAGGTAATTGGGCAAATAAGGAGAGCGATAGTGGAAGACATAATCTTGAACCATCTGTAAAGGTTCTGATGATGGGTGGGGGTACAATTCACGCTGATTTATCCAACTTTACATGGATTGCTCCAGATCAGGGCCTTATCATAGTTGATTTTTTTACTCCCAAATTGTAGGTTAAAAAATTGCACTGGAACAAACAATCTGGGGTTTGATCTAAAATCTGTATCACTTTTTGTGACTGGATATGCCTTATCTGATGATAGGGAAGACTTGGGGAGCAATTGGTCATTTCCCTATTTACCTGGGGCAACTGGCTTTATGGTAGGATGTGGCTTAAAGTTCTGCCATAGTCCCTGGCCTCAACCACCCCCTGCACATTCCTTTTATTATTTTTAACATGGTATAACAGGTAAGGAAGGGCAGGGAGGGAGTTCTCTGTAGGGTAGATGGAAGTTACCCACCTCTCATCACCACATGTGACAAGTTACTGAGGTGCACTAGAGTTGCCACTGGGGTCTGTGAGTCCTTTCTGCGCTGGAAATAAAACTCTTTCCTGTCTATATTGAGGGGTGGTACATCAAGACTTACATTATTTTTACTTTTAGGAACATGATCCTTACCCCCACCTTTAACATGGCAAGGGATTAGTTCTTGTGTTTTTAGGGGGTTTAATAGAAAGTATGGATAAAATACTTTTAGGAGGACAGGTTGCATCTGGATTAGTTTGGAGGAACTCTTCTATAAGCTCCTTACAGTTGGTGCAATTTTTAGGTGCTCTCCCAGCTGTTCTTATAGAAGGGGTAGCCCTTCCAAGCTACAAGATACTGTAACAGGCGAGTTTGTGCCATTACGTAATGAACAGATTGGGCAGTAATAGCCATGTTACTGACCATACTAGGTACAGGACTGCAAAAGCCCATCCCCAAACCTGACCACCATGTCTCGTCATTGCCATGTATTCTCGTACCACTGTTCCCACAACACTGCAAATTAACAGCAGAGTCTGGGACCATGAAAGGGCTAAGAACGACGCCAATGCCACACTGAGCTCACTGGTTGAGCTCATAATTTTGATCTTATCCACTTAAAATTCTTTTAAATAAAATTAATATTTTTTTAGTAAGAAAATATCCTTTATTCTTTTTATTTAATCTCATAGAAGATGCAACTGCCCTTCAGGGCTGCGACATCCTCCTCTAAATAGTGCACTGCTTAATATGTAATAAGCCTTTCTTTTGGTTAAGCTCTTCTAAGCCCTGACCACCATATTGTTAGCAAAGATTCCCCATCCTACTGGATCACCATCCACGCCGCACGTAAGCCCATCATTATTCTGCAGATGTGATTTGGGTTCAGGATGGCGAATTTTCCCAGCTCTGAACTTACTGAGTTTGATGCCAGTTGAATCAGGGCCACATTCAGATCAAGTGGTGTTTGATCCAAAAACAATGTATGGATCAGGTGCCTCCTGATCCGTTACATCACCTCCCTGTAAAGACCAGAACTCCTGGACCTTCTCTGGGCATCGAGCACAGTCCTCCTCCATTTGCCATGTCGCCTCCTCCACCGGATAGCCCTTCCACTTCACCAGCAGTTGCTGCTGGCCTCTCACCCACTTGGCATTCAGTATCCGTTCCACCTCATATTCTAGCACCACACCCTCCCTAGGATTCAGCTGTCCTGGACGCTCTGGCCCCTTTCCCCTGACTGCCTGTAGCTGGGAAGCATGAATCACCAGATGGGCTCTGGAACCTACTGGCAAACTCAACTCAAAAGCATCCTGATTAATGGCTCAGATGATCCAGTGTAGGCCCAAAAACTTTGGACCCAGCTTCCGACTCTTGACTGGGATGGAATAGTTCTTAGCCGCCACCAATACCCAGTCCCCAGGCTCAAACGTTGGATCTGGCGCCCTTTGGCGATCTGCCTGTCACTTCTGCCAAGATACCGCCTGCTCCAAGTTCCCTCATAACTTCTTCCTGATATATGACATGGTGCGCAACATCTCATCCACCCCCTGACATATTCCGCCCATGGATCCCCCGTTTGATCTGGGGTTGATTCAATGATTTGCAAAAAATGGCGACATTCCTTTTGAGAACTGAGAATGATTGTTGTAAGCGAACTGGGCCATCTGAACCCATAAAACCCAGTCATCCTGTCAATTGGACATGTAACACTGAAGATACTGTTCGAGTATCTGATTCACCCTCTCTGTTTGTCCATTAGATTGTGGGTGGTATGCCAAGGACTGACCAGGCCTGATTTCCAAATTTTCCAGTAGACTCGACCAGAATTTAAAAACAAATTGTGGCCCCAGTCTGAAACGATCTCCTTAGGCAATCCATGTTGGGAGAACACCTCATTGATGAAAATCCTCACCTCATCCTTCACTGAAAAACTCCCAGTACATGAGAAGAACTCAGCATATTTGGTAAGTCCATCTACGACCACCATAACTACGTCCTTCCCCTGCACCTTCAGGAGTCCCACTATGAAATCGACACTAATTGAACTCTAAGGGGCTTGTGGTATCAGCAGCATATTCAACTTATCTGATGGTGGTTTTCTCAATGGCTTTGACTTTACACATACCAAACACCCCCGCACATACTTCTGGACATCCTTACAAAGGCCTGGCCACAAATACTCCCACTGCACCAATTCCATCATCTTCCCCACTCCTGGGTGACCTGCCAGCAGATGATCATGAGAAGCCTGGATTACCTCCCATTATAATGATGGGTTAGACACCCATATGCACGACTTGTGGTATAGCACCCAAACCCTCTTCATGAAATCCGCATGGTACCAGTGTGGCTGACCCTTCGTCATCTTGGCTTTCAGCCTCTGGGCGAATTCCGCACTCCTCTGCTTCTAGCGGACTTCCTTACCTAACACACTTCCCCTATCCTCAGTCATTGCGAATTGGTCCAGTTGGAACATTATAGCTGTGTTGAACTCCTCCAATTCCTCCTTCTCATACACAAAAGACCCATCTTGACTCAACTGATACACCAGGACGTTCAAAGCTCCAGGCCTGTACTCCACCCGGAAATCATAGCGGACCAGCTCCACATGCCATCTGGCCTGCTGCTGGTTCATCTTTCTGGGTTCATGATAGTACTCCAAGGCTTTGTGATCCGTACAGATAACAAAAGGATGTTGAGCATAGAGCAGGTGATGTTGTCATTCATGCAAGGCCGCCATCACTTCCAAAAGTTCAATCATAAATCAGGTAGTTCATTTCCACAAGGAGCAACTTATGGCTGAAGTAACAAGGGATGTTCCAACCTGTATTCCCCTTCTGAAGAAGCACTCCCCCACAGCATAATTTGAAGCGTCCATCTTGTTTATGAATGGTTTCCTGGGGTCCGGATGGGCCAGTACAGGTGTGGCAAGCAACTTACCCTTCAGTAATTCAAATGCCTGTGCTTCTTACTTTCCCATATGAACGGAATGTCTTGGGTTAAGCGCGTGAGTAGTAAGGCCATCTGGGAAAGGTTCTTCACAAACCAACGAAGGAAGTTCAATGTTCCCAAAAAACTTCGCACCCCCATCTGATCCATGGGTGCTTTCCATGCCCGCACCACCTGGAGCTTATCTGGACATACTCCTAATCCATTCTGGAATACCACGTTGCTGAGGAACATTATCAAGCTTCGGTTGAACTTGCACTTGGAGGGCTTCAACCTTAGACCCATATGGCTGATTGCCCCCAAAACTTCCTGGACATCTCATACATGCTCCTCCGGGGACTGCAAGAATACTAGAATATCATCCATATAAGTGGCGCAGCATTGACTGATCATCCCTCCAAGGACATGGTTGATAATCCGCTGGAACACCGCCAGGGCATTCCTAAGCCCTAATGGCATCACGCAATATTGGTACACCCCTAGGTGGCACTTGAACGCTGTGTATTTCTGGTGCTCTGATCTCACTGGTATCTGATTAAATGCATCCGCAAGGTCAAGCTTTGTAAACATTGTGCATCAAGTAACCATCAGAAGAATATCCTCCAACAGGGGCATAGGATACGGATCAGGCTCTGTGACCATGTTTAAGCATCGGAAATCCACACATGGGCTTAATTCACCACTTGCTTTTGGCACTAGCAATACAGGAGACACCACCGGAGACATGGAAGGCATAATTAAACCTTTGTCTAATATCGACTCCACATGGCCCTCCAATGCTTCTATGGCCCATTCATTAAGGGCATAGACTGGGCATCCCCTGGGAAGCTCTGACCCCTCCTTGAACTGGAATGAAAACGTGAAAGAGCCCATAGGGGAAAAAGGTGAGCTTCTAATGGGACCAAATACATCAACGAAGTCACTATATTTGGCTGGTAACTCTACCTCCTGCATCCCTCCTAAGCTCCTGCATCCACTCAGGACATCGCCTCTGACCTCCATCTTCCACGTCATCTGAGGTCCAATCTGTGGTGACAGGGTAATCATCTTACACAACAAATCAATCTGTAGCTAGAAACGATGCCACCATTGCATCCCCAGCACCATGGGATGGGCTAGATTCCTTATTGCACAAAAACCCTCCTTCAGCCAAAATGGGTCTTTCTGAATGACAATCAGGGGATCCAAAACCCACGATGGGGCTCTTCTTGACACATCGGCAAATACCACCTCAGGACCCCTTATCATTTCCATCTTCAAATGTTCCGCTAAGGCGAACTCCACATAATTTTCCTTGGCCCCTGTATCCACCAGGGCCACCACCTTCTCTGTCCAACCATGTGAGTATAACTCCACTGGAATAAATAACCTAGTATAAAGCGAAGAAGTAGGTTTAATATTTGAAGCATTCTCAGATTGCAAATTTTCAGGTAAGGTAGGTCTGGGACTATAGCTCTTCCCAGGTCCCTGGCCTGTTCTTCCCAACTCCTTATTGCTTTCCTGTCAGAATCCCCCATGGATATTCCCGAAGTTCTGGGGAGATCCCCACCAATCTCCTCATCCTCTGCTGGCCACAACGGGCGACTGGAACCTTCCTGGGGACCTCAAATCCTCTCGCCGGTTATGTGCCAAATCCAATTGTTTCTCCACCTGAACCGCCAATGCAATTTCCTCTGCCAACAAACCCTGAACTTTAGCAGCCACCATGGTGGCCAACATGTCCGCTTGCAGCCCTTGTATGAACATTTGCGATGATTGTGAATCTGAGACTCTTGCTGCCTTCACCAATTGGCGGAAAATCCACAGATATTCTTCCACTGATCCTCAGCCCTGACATACTGTCAACAAAGCTGACCACACTTCATCCTGCGCCTCATCTGGACAGGCCGCCCAGTCAATCCAGTTGACAAACTCATCCATGAATCCAAGAAGGCGACCTTGCTCCTCAATCAACTCATGCACCCACTTGGCAAGTTCTGGGGGTAGTGCCTCCACAATTTGCACGATCTGTAATGATAAAGAGGTCTCCACACCCGTTGCTTGAGCCAACCGCGCTTGAAAATGGATCTGCAACACCACTTGGTGGATTTTCTCCAAAGCTTCCATGGGCAAAGCAGCTCGACCTTTTGGAGATGTAGGTCCTTCCTGGCATTCCTCCATCTTAACGGGTCTCATACCACATACTCAAATCACCTCTTTATGATAAACATGAGTGAGAAGCTCACCATCACCACCATCAACAAATGGCGGTACCATTCCTCTCCTCCCAGAGCCACCACCTCTTCTTGGGGCCCCCACAAGACTGACAGAAAAGTATTTGAGTTGTATCAAATGTAATGGGTGGGTTTGTGCCAATACGTAATGAACAGATTGGGCAGTAATAGCCATGTTACTGACCATACTAGGTACAGGACTGCAGAAGCCCATCCCCAAACCTGACCACCATGTCTCGTCATTGCCATGTATTCTCGTACCACTGTTCCCACAACGCTGCACATTAACAGCAGAGTCTGGGACCATGAAAGGGCTGAGAACGACGCCAACGCCACACTGAGCTCACTGGTTGAGCTCATAATTTCGATCTGATCCACTTATAATTCTTTTAAAATAAAATTACTATTTTTTGAGCGAGCAATTATCCTTTGTTAAATTTCCATTTTTCCTTGTAGAAGATGCAACTGCCCTTCAGTGCTGCGACGTCCTCCCCTAAATAGTGCACTGCTTAATATGGAATAAGCCTATCTTTTGGTTAAGCTCTTCCAAGCCCTGAACACCACATCATTAGCAAAGATTCTCCATCCCACTGGATCACCATCCACACTGTGCATAAGCCCGTTACCATTCCGTGGATGTGATTTGGGTTTAGGATGGCGAATTTTCTCAGCTCCTAACTTACTGAGTTTGATGCCTAATGAATCAGGGCCACATTCAGATCGAGTGGCGTTTGATTTGAAACAATGTACAGATCAGGTGCCTCCTGATCCGTTAAAGATACTGGATGGAGCGCCAGGTTTTTTAGGAAGCCAAAATGACTCTACTTTATCTTCCTGGCTGTCATACACCACAATTGATTCTGGAGACTCAGGCATGGGCCCTTGAAGGGGGATAATTGTGACACATTAAATACATTATGTTTATTCCAGTGAGCGAGGAGCTTAATCTGGAAAGCGCTTTTCCCCAAGTTCTTTATCACTTAATAAGGAACAAAGTGTTACATGAAAACTTCTGGTAAGGGGCCTTCATATTCAAATGTGAATGTCCAACATGATCAGTAATCCTTCCTTGAGCTTATGCCCAGGAAAACTCTTTCAATTTGCAAAATCTTATATTCCACATCTTTGGACAGATAATCACACACAAGGTTCTGAGTCTTTTGCAAGTTGCTCAGGAAATTCTCTGCTGCCAAATGGAAGATCAAGAAGAATTCCTATATGGAAGGAAGTGTTTCATCCAAGATTTTTCTCAAAGGGTGAGAAGCTTCTGAAGGCATGGGTGCGTTATTGTATACAAACTGTGTTAATGGTAGGTCAGACGCCCAGGTGTCATGACTGCCTGTGGTAAAGCATCAGAGGTATCTCTCCAGAGTCTGGTTTACCCTCTTGGTTAACCATCCAATTAGGTATGATAAGCAGTCAAGTGACAGAGTCTGATCTTTAAGAAA
Source organism: Massospora cicadina (assembly GCA_022478985.1). Classification (NCBI taxonomy): domain Eukaryota; kingdom Fungi; phylum Entomophthoromycota; class Entomophthoromycetes; order Entomophthorales; family Entomophthoraceae; genus Massospora; species Massospora cicadina. The sequence continues at coordinate 107,086 of JAKSZP010013321.1, read as the reverse complement.
ACCAAGAAGTGCATTTCAAAACCTGAGCAGTAAATTGAGGCCTGCGTTCACTTACTATCTCCCTCAAAGGCCCAAACATAAAGAATACATGCTTCACAAACAGGTCAGCGGTTTCCTCGTATGTAACTGTTGTGTTGCAAGGGATAAATAGCGTGACTTTTGTAATGTGGTTTATGACCACCATAGTTTCATCATATCCTTGGGAGGGAGGGAGCTCCACGATGAAATTAACAGATACTGAGTCCAGGGGCCCTCAGCTTGCTGCAGTGGATGCAAGAGGCCTTTTCTCTAGGATCTATCTGATTTGAAGCGAGCACACACTACACAGTGAGAGACCCACAAGGTGATCTCTTTGGAGAATACTAACCAGTTATAGGTTCTTTTGATCAATACCCCACACTTTTTAGACCCTGGGTGACCTACAGTTGGAGGATCATGGTGTTCTTAAATAACGTGGCTGTTGAGGGAAAGTGGAATCCAACCCTGTCCTGAAAGAAGAGCACCTTTCTCTTAAAAGAATATTTGGTGAACTTTTGGGATTTATTCTCCAGGTCCTCATTGTCAGGGAGCCAGCTAATAATGTTGAGACTAGACTGCCAATTTAGTTGAGTAAACACCCAGAATGCAAACCAGAATGCTGGAGGCATCGTCATACACACAAATTGATATCTGATGGGGAGGTAAATGATTGAGGGTTGGCAACTAACCATGTACTGTTACCATTATACCTACTAACAGCCATACCGTTGCAGAAGTGGTGACCACGGATTCCTTTGATGTTGTTTCTTTCATGCCCAAAGTGTGTCCCAAATCCGCTCTGGCAACACAGATTGCCGATCACATGGAAAAATTGCAAAACTTTTTCCTCCAGGGAGAAAAAAATCCTCAAAGCAAAGTCACATCTTGAAGCCATACTGCGTCCAAAAATTGGGGACAACACCAAGAAGCCACTATAAGAATATCCCTATAAAGAATATAGGGCAGCAACAATGTAATTATCGCCATTATGGCCTAGTCATTGTGTATATTGGGAACATTTATCTATTGGTCAATGGCTAGCAAACTGAGAGCATAATATAAACTAGAGAAATTCTGTTTAGAAGAAATGTTTATCAAATTAAACAGTAGAAAATTAACTGACAACCGTACCTGTGGGAGACAGTTGTCTTAAATGCTGGGGGCTTGGGTAATAAATAAAATTTGCATTGACTTAAAGTAACGTGATCTTATTCAATTCCACTGGGTTATTATATAAAATTTCACAGCTCTGGATCAATCTCCTTCTGGATAGCCAACTTTTGCTTATATTTTGCTATAAAAATTTCCCAACAGAATGATTCCACTTAGTGAATTGGCGACGCTTTGTTCATTGGAAACTGGGAATTCCATGGCAAAGGCGCATATGGGAGGTCCCATCAGGTGTTAAAAGACTTTAATATGCATAATCTTGTTAAGGTCAGACTTTCTTTTTCTGGCAGAATGAAAACACATTGGCGGGGCTCTAACCTGAGCGTACTGTAGACTCTATTCCATTGGACCTCAATTTATTTATATTTAATTCCCCCTCATTGGGACCCAAGATTGTCAAAGGAGAGGGATGCCCACCACTTTCCCGCTGGCAGTGGCTTCTTACTGCAATCACATTAAACACACCCTCCTCAAATTCACTGCACCAACTCTTGGGTGGTGAGGTAGGGAGGAAAGGGGGCAACCTTGAGGTGGTACGCCATCACCCACCATTTATCCACCACATGGCTAAATTTCCCTGGGAAATGAGAGGAACGGCCACCTTTTTTACTCCTTTTTTGTGCAAAATGGAAATTTCTTGCATTTAAGGCTCAGGGGGTGCTTTCAGGACTTACATTATCCTTCACTTTTTGAACAGTTGGAGCACCAACATAGGGGACTTAGGTGAGGGCGATAGTCTTGTGGGCTTTTAGAAACTTACTAGCCAAGAGCGTGGCAATATTTGAGGGAGGACAGGGAGCGTCAAGATTCAGGACATGGGAGGCCTCCCTTCAGTTCACCATAATGGGCACAGTCACAAGTTCTTTCCCAACTATTCTCATATGACGGAAACCCCTTCCAGGACACAAGATACTGGACTTAACGGCGGGATTTTTGTGAGGCCAAAATTGCCTTGACCTCGACCTCCTCTGATCCCTCAACAATTATTGGCTCTGATACCGTTGGGTCCTTCCCCTTAAATGGGACACCTGAGATTTGTGGACAATGGGTTTGCTGTTTCCAGTGGGCTGAAAGAGTCAACCTAAACACGACATTACCAAAATTTACCTCACCACACGGGGCTTGGAGTGCTTGCTTGCAAACTCATCTAGTATCTTCATATGCAGGTGCTGCATATCCAACATGATGGAGGACATCACTGCGATTTCATGGGCAGGGAGGCGTTTACCAGTTCACAAAGCGTTTGTAATCACTGATGGCCTTGGTTAGGTGATCTAAACCAGGAATTGAGTGCTCCAAATGTGATGCATGTGATTCGCCACAGCTGAAACTTTCAGGCAAAAGCAGGGGCTGATAGAAAAGAAGGGCTATTCCCCAGCATGTCCTTGTATGGCGATATTTTCATTAACACATAAGTGAAATTTATTATACATAAATTGGGCCAATAAAAAATTACCCGCCCAGGTGTCCTGCATGGAAGATGCATAACAGTGAAGATACTGTTAAGGTTTTGGTTAACCCACTTTGTTTGGTCAATAGATTAAGGATGGTATTCAGTTAAGTAGAACGGCTTAATTAACAAGATAAACAAGAGTTCAGTTCAAAAATGCTCCATAAACTGTGGCCCACAGTCGCTCACAATTTCCTGAGGCAAGCTGAACATCAATAACACATGCTGCACAAAGAGCCAGGCCATATCCTTGGAGGTGATGGCTGGTGAACAAGGGATAAAGAGTGAGAGCTTAGTAAAGCAGTCCATGGCCAACATAATCATGTTAAGCCATTAAGCTAGTAAGCTTGACAATTAATTGACTAACTTTGAGGTCCATGGACCCTATGCCTTCTGCAGGGAATGGAGAAAACCATTTTTACCTATCTATCCAATTTTGCCCACGCACACATAATACAATTAGGGTTTTACACCATAGTATCCTTGAAGATACATGGCCAGTTATACATTTATTTTACCAAATACAGGCATTTTCTTACTTCCCAGGTGGCCAACTGCCAGAGTCATGGTGAGTGTGAATGAATTTGTCACAGAGTTGGGGTGGAACCCACAGTCTTGACCTGAATTAAATCGTCCCTTCTTGTAACAAATAATGGGTCTACTTATGAATTGAGTGTACCAGCTGATCCATCAACTCCAGGCCCTCTAAGCAGGCCATTTAACCCACCAATACCCAAGAGACAAGAGACACATCCAGGGCTCAATCTGCCACCAAATTTTAGGAGGAGCAATAGATAAATTTAGGCTGGTGAAATTAGAATGGTTATCTTCTTCTCCTCCGCCTCTGCTGGACTCAACACAGGGTTCTGATTCAAAAAATCAGGAATAACATTTATAAGCCCCTTTTATCTTTTTATATTTAAAAGTAAGACAGCAGAGGTCGTGATACATTTGGGCTGGGTGATGCTCCAGCTTCTGTAGTTTCCAGATACATAAGAGCCTGATTAACATCTGCATGGTCACCTCATGTCACGCACCCTGAAGAAGGTACCACTAGTGGGTAAGTGTAAGTCCAGGCAGCGCCCCCTGCACATGGACCAGTGGTATTCCCTTTCCCTTTCAAGAAGGATCCAAACAGGCCGGCAGCCCCCTTGTCTCCCAGGGTGACCTCACCCATGTGGTGGACAAGTAATGGGTTACAGCCTACCCTCTAAAGGTTCCACCACCCATCCCTGTATAACAACTGAAGAACTGCTATTGCGGATCAAAAAATCTGAATCAAGGTCTCAGGTAATAAAAATCAGCGTGGGATGGTGTTGGGATTTTTGCCCACCTTTCCAGCCATTTAGATTACCATGGATCGCTAGGGGTAAATCCCTATGGTGAGTGAATTAAATCAGTTAACCCTGATTTAGGGCTAATAATGGTCTGAAGATTTTAGGTAATTCGCCAGAATTGGATCCATCTGGGATCTAAGTGAATGCTTAAGATCTCATTGGGCAGAGTTGCTGACAAAATGGGGCATCTGATAGTTGATCAATGATTAGCTATCAGGATATCAATTAGAATTGGTCAGATTTCATAGCCAATCAACTGGGAATTTAAGGAGCAAGTTGCGAGGCAAGTGATGCACCTGTAACTAGCAAATCTATCAGTTGGTTTGCGACCTGCCATAATGGGTAACAAGTCTCATTACCTAAGCAGGTCGCTTGCCAAATATGGTTGGTTTGCTGGGATTGAGTGGAAAATGTTAGGGACACGTTTTTTGATTCTGTCCATTTAGGTATTGAGGATGTCTGATGATGGAATCCTAACCAGATGGAGAAGACCATCGCTGGAGAGATGATGAAGGGAAGTTCAATGGCAACAGCTGCCATTTCATGGCTGAGGCACCAATTGAGGGTTGTGCACTGAATTCCCTCTAAAAACTCCCCTAATAATTCACATTAATAAAAAGTCCAATTTAGAAGAATTCATATTGGTTTTAGTTCTTTTCATCTTAAGGAAATTATTGCTGTGTGCTTTAGTTGGGACTCTTTAGTAGGATAAAGAGTAAGGATTAAGGATCCTTAATAAGAAAAGATGAGCTTAGATGGGAATTGCTGTAGACTCCGTGAGACCAGAGGAAAAACCGTAAACTTAGAGATCTGAACGTGGATTAATTGAGGCGGCTAAGGGTATAAGTTCCTACTGACAACATCAAGAGTATTTTGTGAAAAACACAGGTCAAGAGTTTGACCAGTAATGGGTTATCTATTCAACTATGGATAATAATCTTCATAATATTATCAATCAACTATCATTTAATATCTGAAAACACGAATTGTGCACATATCAAACCTGTGCAGTTAATCAATTAGGGGTTATTGGGAAATTAACCAGATGGATCCTTCTGATAGTATCAGAATAGGGGTGTCAGTTAGTCAGGCGTGATTGCCAGCTAATCGCCTAGTTTAATACCATTTAATGTTATACAATTAATTCAAGTTTAGGTTCAGCGGAATCTGTGTTCGCTGTCAATATGCCAATTCAAGAATTGTTGTGGGAGTTTCCAGTAGAAAACTGATGAATCCATTATAATTCATCCAAAAATGGTTCCACCAAATAATTTGGAGCACTGGTGATTCATGCTTAGGATGCTCAAAGTTCTATTTAACATGAATTCATATAAAATCAACTGGCGACTCATGCCAAGGATGGATTGACCTAATATGATAATTTGGTGACTGAGATGAGCGGATTGAGGAGGGAATCGTTACCAGAAAATGACTAAATAATCATTAGATTTTCAACAATCAATGGCTGATGAGTTTTCTGGCAAATGGCTTATGAGTATTTTCATAGGCGCATTAGCCTAGAGTAGTATAAATAGTCTTCATTCCCTCAAAATAAACATCTCTCTTCCACCCATCTTATTTTAATTGTTAGTGTTTAGTCAGCTAGGTTAGAATTAAGATGGGACTGGAGATCCCCAAGAGGCGCAGGTGATCATGCCTGAAGTGGTCAGCACTGCCAGCTCCCATGACTCCTCCCCATGAGAAACCAGCGGGAACCTGGCCATCTGGCCACCAATAGCAGATGCTCACTGGCCTCCAACCTTGCAGGGTGCAGCGTGGGAGTGCCATAGCTGCCCAAGATGGGGATGGACTCGCCAGGGCATGCCCAGATGGGTTGGTGAAGGGTTGCGAGGGTGGGACAGCGTGGGAGTGCCCTAGCCGCCCAAGATGGGGGCAAGACTTGCTGGGGCACACGCCAAGGACACCTGGGGATAAGGTGAAGTCGTTGGTGGTTGGTTGGTGGGTTGGACGTGGACCTATAGGGGTTGGTACGCCAATGAAGGCGAAACGTCAAAGGGCCTACCAGTCTTCATACTGATTGGCCTGGCACACTAGTGGAGCCCATAATCAATTTTGCTACAGGGGTTATCAGTCTTCAACAATCAGTAAAAGCCCCTAAATTTTAACAATTGGTGCTCACTACAGAGGGTAGTTGAATAGGATACACCAGTACAGGATGTCATATAAGGACGAGTTAAAAAAACTCTGGATGATATTGGCAACCATCAACAAGGACACCTTTAATTCAGCCAATCATCAAGAATTTGCTGCCTTGGAGGAGATAATTACCAAGTTTGAGTAAGGAGTTGAAGATGTCTCTAATTTCAGCAATAAGTTGCTAGGGAAAGTACCGCATTAAAGAAAAAAGAAATGGATCTAGTTTGAGAAGTTTTATTCTTGAAAACTGAACGTGAAGTGAATTGCATTTAATTGCGTGCATTCAGCACTTACATAGAGCATCTAATGAAGCAAGTCGAAGAGTTGAAGACTCATAAATGCAATTTTGAGCCCTATGTGGCAACCGATGATAAAGAAAGGACCCTAAACTCCAGTTAAGAAGTTGATTGTTACATTAAATATGCTGACTGCATTCACAGCCATTTCAGAGATGACTCTCAAAATCACTCCTCAAGTCAGTTGAGTAGCCAAACCAAGTGTGGTGGCTAGAGAAAATTTGGAGAAATTTAGAGCTACACCAAAATTACCCACATTCTATTAGGTAAACGCCCCTGCGTTTTTCTGATTGTTCAACATGATAATGTTTGGGTAAGGTAATTGTCAAAAAGCTTTGATGGGGATGAACTGTTTGGACACTGACTGTCAGAACTTAGTGTTACCCATCTAGAGGGTGACAGCTGGTCGTACTCAGAGGTCAAGGCGGCCATAATGAAATAGTTTGGAAGTTTTACATGTATGTTAAAGTGAAAACAGGAATTCATGGTAATCCAATTATAAAAGGACAAGTCCTTAGTGAGTTTCACCAATTGATTCTACTAAGAATCGCAGATTTTAAGACTTTTCTTTCTCGTTGCAATCACTATTGCAACCTATTCAATTCAAGACTGAATCTAGTTTAATAATCTCACAGAGGAGATTAGTCTGCGCCCATGTCAGGGAGCAGTTGGGCAAGCAAGGTAAGAGGAGCAGGTGGAAGGCCCGCGGCCTCCAACGTTCAAAAACGCCCCAGAGAATCTGGCAGAATAGACAAAAATCTTAAAAAACTGGCGGTCACAAATTCCCCGGAGATACTCGCATGGCAAGCACAATGCAACCAGTACATCAACACGCCACACTCCCAGCCACTTTCATTGGTGGAATTCGGAGTCCGCGTGTATCTGGACATCCAAAAAACGGCCTTATGGGAAAAATTTTGTGAAGATGTGCACAAAATTTTCCCAACCGCGGTATACGTTGCACCTCACTCCATGTCACGCAGTTGGCTGGACCTAGGTTTTGAAAGCAAAAAGGCAGCAGATGAGGCTGCAGCAGTGCGCATAGTGGTCAACCTCCCCGAAGGGCAACAGGTCATTGAAACCAATTGCACCAGATGGACAAAATCAAACCAAATTTTCCTCACGTTTGACTTTTTGCCTACTACGGTAAAACGTGACATTTTGGAACAACACCTGAAAGATGGTCTCACTGTATACAGCAAAATACAATCTTTTGAAATGCAATGCTTCACGCTGATGCCACACCTGTGCACCGGCAAAGCCATTGCAGTTCTGACCCCAACTGAGGAGATCGCGAAGGACCTAACCCAGATCCTGCACTCCACTTTTATTGATATCGCAGGGCATACCACCCACCCATTCCAGGTGACCGTGGACAGCGCGCCCCCCATTTGCACCCACTGTGACGCGTTCAGCCATAAGGTGCACGCGTGCCCCATCAAGGAGGGCGTCACATTCCATTGCACCCCTCGGTGGCCATGGCCAATGGAGAGGCGCACTACAAACCAACCGCAAGCACCAAGGAGGCTTTCCCATGGGGAGCACAAGGCTGCTACCTATTGGTAAAGCCTATCTCCCCGCAAGAGCGGAAGAAGGCCAAGCAGGCCCATAGGGCCGCGGCCAAGGAAGTGGCCAAGGCCACCACCACTATCACACACTCACAACGACAGGAGGACATGAAAACCTTCACGGCAGAAGCAACTTGGGAATCCATCAACCAATCAGATTGGGAAGCCTATGCCGAGTGGCCCACTCAATCTGAGGATCTGATGGGAGATTTGATCTCACCCAATCGTTGCACCCAAACTCCACTTGAAACTGACTTAGGACCTATCCCAACTGAAAATTTTTTTGACCCACTCAACGGTGCACTGAACTCATCTGCACCGCAAAAAATTCATCTGATGTTGGGAAAACAAAAAGTGAAGGCCAAAGCCAACGTGACTCTTTCCACAAAAATCAACAAAAACTTTGATAGCGTTGCTGCCAACACCCACGCTGCTGTGAAAGCCCATGGGGACCTAGAAGAGGCTGGTGGGCCCAGGGGCCCACCCCCTCGCACCTAAGGTGCAATGGGGGAAACCTTCACTTTAGGGACATTGAATATCGCTGGACTCAAGGCCTCCCCATCCTGGGCTAGGAAACTGAGTTTTTTACAACACAATTATCCCGTGGATATCCTGGCCATCCAGGAGTCCCGTTGTCCACAAGATTCTGAGGAAACTTGGAAAACAATGCTCCTCCCATCCCTATCCTTTTGGTCAAAGCACTGTGGGGTGCTAATTTGGAAAAATAATTTTTTAAATTTGTATCCTCAGAAACATTCCTAAATGGCCAAGTGCTCATCGTCACTTTCTCAGTGGGCCAATGTAGCGCACGCAATCATCAACATATATGCCCCAAATGGTGCACATGAGCATCAGGAATTTTTCTCGTCAGTCAAATCCCTCCCGCTACCCCCAGATTCTTTCCTAGTTGGTGACATGAACTGTTGGCTAACCTCACCAATGGACTGGTGGCCTTCCTCACCCCACGCCCCACAGGGTCATGTAGAACTATGCGTTCTAAAAGCCACCCTTGGGTTAATAGATGCGCTGCCACAACATGCCCCACTGCTCAAAAACAAGACGTGTCCCCACATTCACAACAGCCAATTAAGGCCCATGACCCGCATTGACCTTATTCTAATGCCGGCGAAATTCCAACCCCACATCTCCCACTTCAAAACAACGAAAATGGAATTCTCTGACCATCAGTTGGTCTCGATAACCTACCACCTACCTGCCACAGTTGCTAAGGCCCCACATTGGTGCAAAATCTGCCCCCCAAGCTCGCGTCGCCAGGATTTTCCATGTGGGTGGAAGAGGCAACTTTGGCAAAAAAGTTTGTTGCACCGTTTTGCACGGACCCCATTTCCACATGGGCAACTTTCAAAAAGGACACCATCCGCCACTCTCACCGTCTCTCCTCCAGATGCTCATGAGCCACATCAGCAGTTATCTCGCGCGCTCTGGCAGAATTGGCACACTTGGAGTCCAACATCCCAGTTTCAGGATACAGCCCTGCATGGGGCTGGAAGTGGGCGGAGGCAGCCGCCCACCTCAACGCACTCAAAAGGCAATACAAACATTGGGTTTGTGTTCAATACAGGGCCACACGCATCACAAAAGGTGACAAGTGCACTGCATATTTCTTTAAAAAATTTTCGCACCACGCCAGAGTGTGGCCTGCACACAGGTGCGAAGATTGAATAATTCCATTGCGGATACACCGGCCAAAGTGGCAATTGAAATGCAAATATATTACTTTGAGTTGTACTGAGCTGAACCAATTCAGCTGACTGAAGTGGCGGAATTTCTTGACCGAGATCATATCTGCACCATTTTCTAATATCCAGAAATAATGAATTTAATTACTCTGAACGAATTATGGACAGCCATTTGCAGTGCGCCAAACTGAAAATGCCCAGGCCCAGATGGCATTCCATATGAGTTCTACAAAAAATATTTTAAATATATATCCCCATTGCTGCTCGCCTCACTTAACCAAAGCCTGTTGGAAAAGCGCCTCCTACCAGGAGGACATGAGGCTTTACTGTCACACTCTTCAAGAAAGGGGATAAGCTTGACTTAGCCAACTGGCGCCCCATTTCTCTAACAAACACAGACACCAAAATTTTAACAAAAATTATGGCTAACCGTTTAGGGACTGTAGCATCTGCCACCATCTCCCCAGAACAATTCAGTTTCATCCCCAGAAGGTCGATTTGGGATAACGTGCACTCTGTGGCTAATGTGTGTCAGTCCACAGCCTCTGGGGCACTTGTATTCTTGGACCAACAAAAGGCCTATGATATAGTAAACTGGGAATACCTTAGGGCCTGCCTCCAACAATTCCGCCTACCTCCCCGCTTCATTAACTGGGTGATGCTGCTCACGGAATCTGCAACAATGGCAGTGCGCGGCCCAGGTTTCCTAATTGAAGTAGTCCGTCCTCAAAGGGGCCTGCGACAAGGGGACCCCCTGAGCCCACTCTTATACAACTTCAGCCTTGACCCACTACTGCAAAATGTGAATGCCCAACTCATTGGGGTCCATGTGCCAGGCCAAACCCCAGTCAAGATGATGGCATTTGCAGATGATTGCGTGGTGGGGGTGTCTAATAACAAAGATGCACGCGCGCTTGAAGCCCTCATCCAGGAATATTCCCGGGTAAGCAACGCAGCACTGAACGCCTCCAAAACCGAAATCATCCTCCTTGGTCGGTTTCAGAACTGCTGGGCCCCAGCAAGTAGTTCCCAACCCGGCCCATCTGCTCGCCCACGTCCACGCCTTACTAACTCAAAACACACCGCTCCACTGGTGCTCCCCTTCATGCCACGTCCTACCATAGGACCGGTGAGCCATCTGGGCGTGTGGATGGAGGCAGGCGGATATGCGTCAGCAGTAATGGAGTGCCGTATTCTGGACAACGTGACAAAGCGAATCGCCTCTCTCAGAGCCCACCCTACTACCCTTACTGGCAGGGTTGTTTTAGCCAACTCTATGCTCCTATCCAAAGTCTGGTTCAGAGCCCACGCCATCCCCTTCTCCCCAAGCTTCTTCAAATCCTTGTATGCCTTGCTGCAAGGATGGCTTTGGTCAGGCCGCCCTCCACCAGTGCGGCTAGAGGTCATGTTTGGCCCTCATCATCATGGTGGCATGGGCCTGCTTGACTTCAAAGCCCATGCTGCAAAGATCCTGGGCACCTGGATCGCGGCCGTCACCGCTCCTACACTCCCATCCCAACACTGGTCCCGCGCAGCCCACTCCAACTTCTCCCAGGCCTCGGGCCTCAACAATCCATCGAACCCCCACTCCCTGATGAAATACCTCGCATCACACACATCGGCCACAGGTCCTCATGGGACAAAAACCCACTACAAATGAATACTACTCTCCATGCGGAGCGCAGAGTGGAGAATTTGTATTAATGGACATACAACCCAAAGAGGCCGCCCCTCTCCTCAGTTCACACAAGAGGTACAGAGGCTACCCATCCATGATGGCGTGATCCCCATTTGGCCCCATGTCCTATCCAGGGTGGACTACCTGGACATGATGGACATCCCTTACTCCATTGAGACCCAAAAAACTATCTGGAAATACGTACACCATCCTCTGTTGCAGCCTCAAATCTGTTCCCATGTGTGGCGCTGCCTGAGGCGGGTGTACCATACAGCTGAGCGCTCTAACGCTTTACACTCATCCTGTGTCGTGTGCGGCCAGTATGTAATGCTGTTCCACCGCCTGGAGAAGTGCCCCACCTCTAAAGTGATATGGCGCGAAGTTCAACGTCTGCTAGGCCAGGATCAAACACATCCCTTCAGTCTGTCAAGAGATATGTTTGCTTCATCAATGGCCTCCCCCCTCCCACCCTCCCTCCGTGCTCTAGTGGTGGTGTGTGTGTGTGTGTGTGTGTGTGTGTGTGTGTGTGTGTGTGTGTGTGTGTGTGTGTGTGTGTGTGTGTGTGTGTGTGTGTGTGTGTGTGTGTGTGTGTGTGTGTGTGTGTGTGTGTGTGTGTGTGTGTGTGTGTGTGTGTGTGTGTGTGTGTGTGTGTGTGTGTGTGTGTGTGTGTGTGTGTGTGTGTGTGTGTGTGTGTGTGTGTGTGTGTGTGTGTGTGTGTGTGTGTGTGTGTGTGTGTGTGTGTGTGTGTGTGTGTGTGTGTGTGTGTGTGAAAAAAAAAAAAAAAAGTGGTGGCAATCGCCATGTGGACTATCCACACGATTGTCTTAGATGCCATCGCAGGCTCCACCCCCACTCTCCCAGAAACTGTCCACAGATTCCAGTCTCATTTGGTGGACCACTTTCAAGCGTGGATGTTTGGATATCTCCCACCGCGTCGCCGACAGCTGGTCTCCTCCTGGTTCCCAGTCTGGTTCATCAAATCAGACCCCTTCCTCCACACGTGCTTAATAGTGGCTACGGCCCCTTCACACGTTCCCTCCCCTCCCCATAAGTGGCGTTCCCGCTGGCAACAAGAGATAGCATCACTTCTCTGGGGTGCCTCCCCTGGTACTAAGTTGGTCTTTCCTGAGTCTATTTGGAAGTGTTCGTCCCATGGTCGGCCTTCCCCGCAATAAATTAAAAAGAATCTTAGATTTTGGTTGGAGCAAGAGTACAGGATGATTTTAATGAATGGATCACATTGCAAGTAGCCCTTTGGAACTATCATGATTTAAATTGTATAATATTTTCTATGTTTGCAACAGAGATTACCACCTAACAAATGGTGGATCATTTGAAGATATTAGAAGCTATCTTCAATGCCCCTAATAGAAGCAACAAACTGAGCCCAATGTAAAATTCGAATCCTAAAGAGGGGCCTGAGAGCACTAAGGAATCCAATAATTGAACCGTGCCAGGAAATAAGCCCAAGGAGTTCAAGAAGATTGATAATAAAGACAAACGTTGTTTTCAGTGTAGAGGAAAAGTACACTTAGCTGTTTAATGCAAGAAGCCAAAGGAACAGATCAATGTGGTCCAGGCAAAAGAGGCCAAACCTACACAGGAGTTGAGAAAAGGGCCCACAGCCTAGACAGGGAACAGTCTAGAGCTGCGGATAAACACATTCCCCCTGAAATCTTGCATGAAAAAATCGACAATAGTGATCTGTTCGTCAAAGATGACGCGCAGGATTAATATACCAAGTGGTCAATTTGGATGTCAATGTAGTAACCTGATTCAGAGTGAAGGGATCGACCCCAAAATAATCAAGGAAATTGCTTGACCATATGCACAACAACTAATGGACAAGTTTCAAGCCATGGAGAATCTGGACAAGTTGACCAAGGTCAGATTAGATGAAGCAAAGCTGTCTATCTCCCTTAGAAAAATTAAGAAAACATTTCCTGATCTATCAGCTCAAATTATTCACACCTCAATTCAGCAAATAATGCCGCTATACACTCACTAAATGCAATTTTGTAATACTTGAAGTGTCCATATATTGCTTTTCTTTCTCATAACAATCACTTTAGTTACTACGATTTGATTCAAACAGCAAATTTGGATAATCACACACAGGAAAGATGGGCGACTTTAATAACAAAAATAATACAACATGGGCAAGCGTCGCAGCAAGCGGTGCGCTTAACGGTGCAACTAAGGGCAAGAAACGCCCTGGAGGGGGACCAGGAACCCAATCTGTAAAGAAATTGAAAACTCAGACACCATCTGGGTTTATGGTATTTACTGTAAAGCATGCGCAATACATGTTCATTCAATTCAATCAACCTTTATCAAAGGTGGAACATGGGATCAGACTCTTCCTTGGGGATGAGTCATTGACCCTGTGGGAGAAAACATGTGAGGCACAGCCCTCACTTTTCCCTCACGCGGTGTACGTAGCCACCAACAACATGGGCTGCAGCTGGATTGATATTGGTTTCGAAACAGCTGATAAAGCTGATCTGCAGCAAAAATCTGCGTGGAAATTGCCCTCCCTGAGGGCAAAAAAATTGTGCGCACCACGTGCACCAGATGGAACAAAGCGAAAACTTTGTTCATCTCCTTTGACTCAATCCCCACCAACCTTCCTTGTAAGGTAATCGAGGAGGAGCTCCACAAAGGTCTTGTGGCCTATGGAGAAATCCAACAACTTGAATTACAGTGATTTCGCTTAATGCCCGACCTGTGCACGGGTAAAGCTATCGCCATAATCAACCCCTTCCCAGAAGTGGAAGAGGACTTATCCAGAATTCCCTGCGCAGCAGAATTTCACTTTGCATATGAGGGCCAGTCAGCTGCATTCTGAGTTACATTGGAACGCGCACCACCCATTTGCAACCACTGTGGCTCACTGGGCCACAAGGAACATGCATGCCCTGTAAAAGAGGGCTTAATGGAAAATGATTTTTGTGAAGAAGCTATGGATGAAGATAATAAAAACTTCACCAAAATGACTGATGGCCACCACCCATTCCGCTGGGGTGAAGATGGACTATACTCCATCGTGGACCCAGTTACAAGTAAACAGCGTAAAGCAGCACAAAAAGCCAGCAAGAGAGCAGCGGCTGAAGCGGCGGCACACGCAGAATCTGCCATTGACCACGGAAAAATTCAGGAGGATATTTCAGATATTCACCAAACCAACCAATCAGAACAATATGCCCAGCTTGAAAATTTTCACAGTAACCAGACTGAGCCACAAAGCGTCATCAGTCATGCACATAATGAGGAACAATGCAACCGCAATTTGGGTGAAAATGCGGTGCACAATGCAACAAAGTTGAACCTCAAAAATATAAAATCTAATCAACAACCCGCATCAAATCAACATGAGACCTGTGCAGGAAAAGTTGATGCAAATGCAAAAAACCGCAATTCCCTTGAATCATTGGGTCAAATCAAGGGAACCAACAATGGCAATGAAAGAGTTGGAGTACAGACGCGGAGCATGGCCAAAATGAGCTGCAATGGGATAGGACCAGAGGGTCCTCCCAACTGCTCCTGAGGCGCCGCGGGCACCTCAGTGTCAATAGGGACATTAAACATTGCGGGAGCCAGGGCTCATATGTCCTAAGACAAAAAGCTGGCATTCCTGCGAAAACCTCTTGTAGACATCTTGGCCATCCAAGAAACCCACTGCCTACAAGGGGAAGAAGAATACTGGTCAACCAGGGTCGCATCATCACAATCAGTATGGTCGTCTCACTGTGGGGTGATAGTCCAGAACAACAAAAGTTTTAAAATTACAAATTCATCATCACACTTGCATGGTCGAGTCATGGTAGCAACAATCACATGTCAAGATGAAATAATTTTGTTAGCATTTATCTACGCACCATGCACTGCAACTAAAAGAAAAAAAGTTTTGAAAAAATTTCTACTCTCACCCTCCCACCAGATATCATCATGTTAGGCGATTTCAACTGCTGGGATAACCCCAATACAGATTGATTGCCTAATCCCAGGGGATACCCACCTGGACACATTGAATTCCGCACAATGAAGGCATCTCTTGGCTTACAGGATGCTCTTCCCCCCAATTCACCAATCCTTCCCCACATGACAAGACCCAACATATGTGAGGGACTGCTCATATCAATGAGTCATATTGACCACATCCTCATCCCACAATCCCACCACTCAAGAATCTCCAAATTTACAACAAAAAAGATCAATTTTTCTGATTACTGATTAGTTACGGTGCAGTTAGTGCCAACCCGCGCGCGCGCGCGCGCGCGCGCGCGCGCGCGCGCGCGCGCGCGCGCGCGCGCGCGCGCGCGCGCGCGCGCGCGCGCGCGCGCGCGCGCGCGCGCGCGCGCGCGCGCGCGCGCGCGCGCGCGCGCGCGCGCGCGCGCGCGCGCGCGCGCGCGCGCGCGCGCAATCCCACACACAGGTGTCGCCTTGGAGAAAGCTTCACCCAGAAAATATAAAATTGCCCGAGATATCTGACTGGGTTGAAAACAAGGATACAAACCCAGAATTCACAGCCCCATTTACTTTGGATCCCATTGAAACATGGGAAAATTTCAAAAAAGATTTAATCAACAAAACTTGACATATTGCATCACGCAAGTACACCGCGGACACAGCCACAATCAAGCGTACCTTGGCAGAACTAGACCACCTGGAAATAAATACTCTGAGATCTGGCTATAGCCCTAATTGAGGACGCAAATGGGCAGAAGGATCAGCCCAACTTAACAATCTCATCTTTGAACACCAACACAGAATCAAAGTATTGAACAAAGGTAAGTTCATAAAGGAAGGAGAAACCTGTTTAACATATTTTTTCCTCCAATTCCACTCCCGACGGAAACCAGCCCACGTGCACACAGGTCCGCAAGACCAACAGCACTGTGGCAACTGACCCTGAGGAGGTTAGGGCGGAAGTACACCGCTATTACACCAATTTATATCGCGATATGCCAACAGATCCACAAAAAATTAAAGAATATATTCAAACTGCCAAGATACAAAGTACACCACTAAATTACAATATACTATCCCTTATTACACGGGAGTAGCTTTGGGAGACAAATCGCAGTGCACCACGTAGGAAATGCCCAGGGCCTGATGGGATACCCTACGAATTTTACAAATTTTCTTTCAACAAATCGCCCCCTCCTATTAGCATCAATGAACCAGAGTTTGTTGGAAACACGCCTATTACCAGGAGGCCATGAATCCTACGTTATAACCTTGTATAAAAAGGGTGACAAGTTGGACCAGGCCAACTGGCGCCCAATTGCACTCTCCAACACTGACACAAAAATTAACAAAAATTCTAGCAGCTAGATTAGGCGCAATTGCATCTGACGTCCTATCACCCAACCAGTTTGGGTTTATACCCGGGCGTTCAATCTGGAACAACATACACCCTGTTGCAAACATTTGCCAATCCAAAGCAACTGGTGCCCTGGTCTTCTTGGATCAGGAAAAGGCGTATGACCGTGTTAGCTGGCCATACCTAAAAGAATGTCTACATGCCTTCAAACTCCCACCAAAATTCATAAAATGGGCGATGCTCCTAACAGAATCTGCAACCATGGCTGTATGCGGCCCTGGATTCCTAACAAACAAGATTAAACCACACAGAGGGCTCAAACAAGGAATCCCCTCAGCCCACTGCTATACAAACTTCAGCTTTTGACCCACTCCTCCGAGTAAATGACTCACGTCTCATGGGGATAACTGCACAAGGACAACCAACAGTCAAGATACTGGCCTTTGCAGATGACTGCGTAGCAGGTATAGCAAACAATGAAGATGCCCAACAGCTGAAACACACTCTAGAGGAATACTCTAAGGTGAGCAATGCATCTCTCAACAAAAGGAAGACAGAAATTATCCTCTTAAGCAAATACACAAACAATTGGGCCACAACATCAGAACCTCACACCAAAACTCGAAGAAAAAACCCAATTATATTACCCTTTGCAACACCTCCCACCACCACTCCTGTCCAACACCTTGGAATCTGGCTAGAATCAGGGGGATATGCTAATGAGACAATGGAAAGTAACCTGTTACAACGGGTATCCAAACGCGTCGCCTCCCTCAAGGGAAGAACCCCAGGACTAACAGGACGAGTTACAGTTGCTAACTCGCTCATCCTCCCAATACTGTGGTACCAGGCCCATGCGATAGCCTTCTCACCTACCTTTATAACCTCAATTCGCGCGCTTATCCAGGTCTGGCTGTGGCCTAGCTCTCACCATCCTATACGGATGGAAACACTATTTGGCCCACGCTCAAGTGGAGGCATGGGACTAATAGATTTTGAGAGCCACGCCAACCGCATCCTGGGTACCTGGATAAAGGAAGTCCTTGCCCCAGACCTCCCACAACAACACCGGTCCAGGGCAGCGAGGACTAACTTTGCACAGGCGCTCAAATTAACCAACCCACATAGTCCACCCAGACTACTTTCATACCTTGCCAAGCACCTTACTGCAACAGGTCTGCATGGAACCTCCCCTCATTTCAAATATATCCTCCAAACTATCCGCCATATGGGATGGACCATAGAGAACATGGGCACTATACAGGGAAGGGGACGACCCAGCCCCAAATTCAAATTAAGAAACTAAGAAAATCACCCCCAGAGGGATATTCTCGCAACAACCCCAAGCATAGCTAGGATAGAATACCTAGATATGGTGGACATTCCCTATAATTTAACCACACAGCAAGCAATGTGGAAAATGACACACCACCCACTCCTACAGCCAAGGATAAGAGCAAACGCCTGGCGCTGTTTGAGAAGGACCTATAGGACGGCGGACCGCTCCAACTCCCTCCACAAAACATGCGCAGTATGTGGAGGGGAGGGATCCCTACATTACCGCCTAGAAACATGCCCCCAACCAAAGCTATATGGCAGGAAGTCGCACGCCTGCTTAAGATTCAAAACGAACAGAAATTCTTGATATCAAAAAGTATCTTCGCGCTCCAGATCAAGTCATCAATCCCATCTACCCTCCGCTCCCTAATAATACCCATTACAATGTGAAAAATACACACAATTGCATTAGATGCGTTCAAGGGCACAGTCCCAACCATTCATGGGATTATTAACAGATTCCATGTCCACTTACTAGAGCACTTCCAAGCCTGGCTCTATGGATATATGAGACCAAGACAAAAAGCGCTCATAGAATCATGGTTCCCACTCTGGTTCCTCCACACAGACCCTTTCCTACACACCTGCTCCATAGCAGGGGAAACCCCCTCAGAGTATTGCACCAACTCCCCCCATACCTGGCAGTCCCGCTGGCAACAGGGGTAACTTGAGTACCCTGGGGTGCCCAATTTTTATATTTCTTAGTTATTCTCTTAGTTTCATATATATTCGGTAATGTCTGTCCCCTGGTTGGCTTACCTCGGTTATATAAGAAGAAGAAGACTGGGCTTCTAGTCTCAGTGTAAAACCCCAGAGGAGAGCCTTGAATACCATAATAACAGCTGTCATGATCTTTCAAAAGTTGGACTTTGTAGGGTTTCTGTGAGGTAAATAATAGTTAAAAACTGTATCAATTGCCTCATGACAAACCAAGTGGCTACAATGGAGCAACCACGGTCTTTAGGGGGAAACCCCCAAGGGTGGGAGAGGCGTGGAGGATGCCAACTTAATGTTTTTTGCAGTTACTGTCATTTGGGTACAAAACTATGAAATTATAGATTGACTTAAGGCCACAATAGTTTCCAGGCCATTTCAGTAGTCAGTTTAGTGAATTAAATCACCAAACCTGTAAGCAGAATAAATTATAAATGTGTATTCATATTAGCTCTGGGGTCATTGTGAAAAAAAAACTTGGATTGAACTGCATCTCTGGGTTACCAGTGGAGAAGGGGCATTATATTAGATCACCTACATGGGCAGGGGCAGAAGACCCTGAAGGAGAGTGATCTGTAAGGTCCAGATAGCATGAGGCCTATGTAGATTGAATAGATAGGAATTCATTAATCTCAAGATGTGCGTCAGAGTTGTTATAGTGGTAGGGCATTTGTTGATATTTTACTCATATTTCTCAGCTGACTAGATTACAGGGGTCACTAGGGATAATTCCCTACAGCAAAATGAATTAAAATCAGTTGACCCTGATTTTGGGGTAACAATGTTCAGGGGTTTTTAGGTAATTTTCCCAAGTCAGATTCATTTGGGATTTATCCATCTGAATGCTTAATATCTCGTCGGCAGAGTTGCCAATGAAATAGTGGCATCTGATAGTTGATCAATGATTAACTATCAGGTATACCGATTGGGATTGGTCATGTTTCATCACTGACTAATTGGTAATCTAAGGATCAAGTTGTGAGGCGAGTGATTCCACCTGCAACTAGTGAATTGATCAGTTGGATTCTGACCTGCCTTAATGGGTGACAAGTCCCATTACCTAGCAGGTCGCTTGCCAAATATGGTTGGTTTGCTGGATTGAGAGGAAAACGTTAGGGACACGCTTTATGACTCTTTCTGTTTTAGATCTCAATGATGTCAAATGATTGAATTCTATCCAGGATGAAGAACAAACCATCGCTGAAGAGAAGAAGATGGGTAGTTCAATGGCAACGGCTGCCATTTTATCAATGAGCTGCCAACCAAAGGTTGGGCGCCAAATTCCCACTATAAATTTCCCTAAGAATTCACTTAATAAAAAACAACAATGCACAAAACTCTTTCTTGAATACTTTAAAAGTATCCATTTTGAGTTCTATTCTTTCTCAAGGAAATTATTGCTGTGTGCTTTAATTGGGAGACTCTTTAGGATAAAGAATAAGGATCTGAGCGTGGATCTAGAGAAGAGAAGCTGAGATGAATTAGGGATTGCTGCTGACTGTGTGTCACCAGAGAGAAGCTGTAAATGAGGATCTGAGCATGAAGCAAGTTAGACGGTATAAGGGAACGAATCCCTATTGAAGACATCTTAAGTATATTGAGGAGAAATACTGGTCAATCGTTGGACCCAATACAAGTGCTTATTCAACTACAGATAATAGTCTCCATGCTATTGTCAAAAGAATATATATTACTTTCAAACAATGCAGAGAATTGCACAACACTGAACCTGTGCAGTTAATTAATTTAGGGGTTATCATCTGGGAGTAGTCAAAAAAACCCTTAAATTTTAGCAATTGGTGCTCACTACATGGGTGTAGTTGAGTAAAAGATACTAGGACACAATGTCATATAAGGACAAAATAAAAAAACTCTGGACGGAGTTAACGATTTTCAACCAAAATTCCTTAAATTCAGTGGACCATTGAGAATTTGCTGCCTTTGAGGAGAGAGTTACCAAGATTGGAGAAGGGGTCAAAGTTGTCACTAGTTTTGAAGATTAGTTACTTGGAAAAGTAATGTCATTGAAGAAGAAAGAAGGGGAATTAGTTTGAGAAGTCTAATTTCTGAAAACGGAGTGTAAAGCAGATCACATTCATTTGAGAGCATTCAGCGCAGATATCAAGTGGCTGATTAAACAGGCTGAGGAGTTGAAGACTCACAAATGTGAATGTGAGCCATATGTGGTGACTGACACCAAAGAAAGAACTCCCCATAAACTAATTGGAAATATGACTACTCCAATAACATGCTACCTGCTCTCACCACTATTTCAGAGATGATGCCCAAAATTACTCCTCAAGTGAAACAAGTAGCTGAATCAAGAGAGGTGGCTAGAGAAACCTTGGAAGAATTTAAAGTGACACCAAAATTACATACTTTATCATTGGGATAACACCCCAGCGTTTTTGGCCACATCCCCAATTCCTGTGGCTGGCCCAGCGCTGGCCAAATCTAATCCATTTGAGGCTCTTAAATGGATTGAGGAGGACGGATGGCCGTGCCATGTGAAACCTGATTTTGCTTTGGAGGAGTTCTTCGTTGACCCTCCCAAATCATGTTCTGCCATTTTCATCCAAAAAACGGGTTTCCCATTTCTAAAAATATTAACAAAAAATCAGTTTCAGCTGCAGCTGCCCCAGCCAACACACTCCTCCGCCAGCAACTCCATGGGGCAATGGAGCCCCTTGTTGAGGGTATTCCTATCCCCAATTTTCCTCATGATTTTGAGGAAGATGCAAAGTACAAAATTGAGGAGTTTGCTTTCAGTGCGATCAATGCTTGCATTTATGCAGCAAAAACATCTCTTTTTGACCCCAATTTCCCAAAACCTGCCAGTGCATCAAGTCATTTACTTGTGTGCTGACTCTCATAAATTTTACTGAGCATCAACTTGCTCAATACGTTGAGGCGATGGACACCGCCAGCCTCATTAACAAAGAAAACCCCCAACTATACCCCTTTATGCCCCATGTTGCTGATGCTCCCACCCCAATGCTGTCCGCTATGGTCTGCCAGCTAAAGCGGGCGCTGGACAAAATTTCCCCAAATCCTTCTCGCTATCTGATATGGCTTCCTAGGCTGATAACCTAGGGGCTATATTAAAAATTTTTAATGAATGATAATCCCTTTGTTTTGCCCATTTGCAGATAAAGATTCGTGGCGGCTCCCCCTTTTGGGTTGGGTACCACTAGTAATTAAAAAAACACCCCAGCGTTTTCTGATTATTTGATATGACAATGTATGGATGTGGATATCATCAAAAGGCATTGATGGTGATAAATTGCATAGATACTGATTTTCAAAAACTAAGGTTGCCCCATCTAGAGGGGGACAGCTGGTTGTACGCAGAGGCCAAAGCAGCCCTTTATGAAGAAATGTGGAAACCCTTATCTGCATGTTGAAAAAAACAAGAATTTATGGGCATTCAATTCCATAAGGATGAATCCTTAGCAAGTTTCGCTGATCATTTCTACCAAGATTTAATATTTTAGTTGGAGCAAAAGTGCTGGATAATTTTGATGCCCAAATTTCACTATAAGCGGCCTTTGGCCCTATTGCAATTTGCATCAAATAATGTCTTCCATGTTTGCAGCAGAGATTTATTACCTCTCAGATGTTAAATCATTTAAAAAATAATGAAAGCTACCTTTGATGCTCCAAATAGAAGTTTCAAATCAAATCCAGTACCAAATTCAAATCCCACAAAGGGGACTGAGGGCGCTAAGTAGTTGAATAACCAAAGCATGCTGGGAAATAATCCCAAAGAATTTAAATGGATCAATAATAAGGAAAAAGTCTGTTACCAGTGCAGAGGAAAAGGACATTTTGCTATACATCGCAAGAAACCTAAAGTGTCAGACATTTCCTTTTTATACTAAAGATAAGAATGCTGTTGGTTGAGTTCTGCCAAAAAAGGGAAATGTCAGCCATTTGTGATATTACAATGTTGTCAAGAGCTCGTTTATTAAAATTAATAATAAAAAAGTTGAGAAAATTGGCCAAAAGTCCCTGGCAGATTCTTGGTGGAACCCTGTTAATTGGGGAAACACCAGTTCAAAACCTGTACAGGCACTAATAAAATTGACTGGTTGGATTACTCCAACCTCACCATGGACTTTGGGGGAATCATCAGAAGGCACTCCCCTGACCACAACAAAGTCCTTTAATGCACCTGCGCAGGGACCCCCTTTTATAGGATTGGCGGGGGTCCCCCAAGGTGCAAGAAATTTCTCAGGTGGTGATTGGCTCAATTTTATATAGATGTTACCTCAAAGGTATGTTTGGGCCAATCAAAATTCTTCTTCTTTTGCTCCGCTGCCCTGATGTGAGTTCCCAAGTTATGATACGCTATTCCTGCATATTTCCTAATTTGGACTTGTGAAGGCTATTCTGAACATATCCCAAATTCCCCCTCAGCCTTTGAAATTACTTTAAATACTAGATAGTTGGAGGTTAAGGAGTATAGTTTTTTTCCTTATTGTGTGCTTAATAAAAACCATAAAAATCCATTTTTATTAGCACTTTATTTATTAAAATTTTATAGAATCTTTGTGGAATCTAGCAGGCGTCAAGCACCAAGCAAGAACAAATCAGCTGGATTCCCACATAAAGAACAGATTAACGTGGTCCAAGTAAAAAGTCTAAACCTGCACAGGAATTGGGAAATAGGGCCCACGGCCTAGATGAAGAACAGTCTAGAGCTGCAGAAAAACCTGCTCATCCCAATATTATGCACAACAAAATTGACATCAGTGATCTATTTGTGGATGAAGACATGCAGGATCAGCAGTATCAAATATCAATTTGGACATGAATGTGGTAACAAGATCTGGAGCTAAGGGGATCAACCCCAAGATAATTAAGGATGTTGCTCATCTGTATGTGCAACAACTGGTGGACAAGATTTGAGCCACAAATAACCCAGAAGAATTAACTGAAGTCAATTAGATGAGGCAACCTGCCAATCCCTCTTAGCGCAATCAAGGAAACATTCCATGATTTATCAGTGAAAATAAATCACACCCTCAATTCAGCTAATAATGCTGCTATACACTCAGTAAATACAAATTTACAATACTTCAAGTGTATATATATAGATATACTAGTGATTTGAGTATGGGTGTAAAAATTTATAGGTCTTGATTATTATCAGCCAATAACCCTATAAACTTATTACTTGCACAGGTTCAGATTTTGTGCAATTTGTCCACATTGTATAGTATTTGATATAATCAGTTGATAATAGTATGACGACTACCATCCATAGTTGAATGGAAGTCCTAGATCTCAGCCCAACGCTCAGCCAGTATTTCCATACAAAATACTTGTGATGTCCTGAAATAGGGATTCATTCCCTTGTACTGTCTAACATGATCTTCTCTTAGATTCCCGTTGACAGTTTCTCTGGTTCAACACTCAGTCAGCAGCAATCCCTGATTTGTTTCCGCTTCTTCTCTGGATCTCCACTCAGATCCTTACTCTATTTCTTAGAGTCTCCCATTTATTGCACACAGCAATAATATCCCTGAGAAAGAGTAGAACCAATGGATGCTGATAGAGTAAATACACTGGTCTCTCTACTGTATACTGTACAAACTGTATAAACTTTTTTTGTTATAAGTGAATTCTAGGTAATTTATAGTGGGAATTCAGACGTCTAACCCTCAGTTGACACCTCTTCAGTGAAACGGCAGCCATTGCCATTGAATCACCCATCCTCGTCTCACCAACAATGGTCTTCCCCATCCTGGCTAGGATTCTGTCATTAGACATCCTTGAGACCTAAAACAGAAAGAGTCAGAAAACGTGTCCCTAACGTTTTCCTCTCGATCTAAGCAAACCAACAATAATTGGAAAGCGACCTGCTTAGATAATGGGACTTGTTACCCATTAAGGCAGGTCACAAACCAACTGATCAATTTGCTAGTTGCAGGCAGCATCACTTGCCTCACAACCCACTACTTACATTTCCAAATCAGTCAGTGATGAAACCTGACCAATCCCAATTGGTACACCTGATGGTTAATCACTATCAGATGCCCCTATTTCTTCAGCAACTCTGCCTGACAAGATCTTAAGCATTCATCTGGATCATCCCTGACAGATCTGACCAGGAGAATATTCTTAAATCCCCTGAATATAGTTACTCCAAATTCAGGGTCAACTGATTTCCAATTCACCTCGCATTAAGGAATTATCCCCTAGAAATTCCTGATAATCTAGCTGGCTGGGAATATGGGCAAAAATCCCAACACATCTCCCCTCTTGCCTAGATTTCCAGAGAGAAAAGGTCTGGAGCAGGTGAACATCACTTCAGCTACTTGGTCAAGTAAATTCATTTGCTCAAGCGGAGTATAATCACCAATAATCAATGATGCTTGGGATGATTTTTGTCATTTGGCTCTCTTCCTCTTCCTCCTTTCTACCACCTACTCAGAGTGCGGTCCCCATGATCTACTGTCGTGCTGGGCTGATTGATTTACTTGTGACAATATTAGTCCCAGGCTTTGGTTTCCCCCATCAGGGCATATAACCTGCTGTCATATTCAGGATTCTTAGTCCGGCGTCCTTGATTTCCTAATTTTCTCCTTATCCTCAACAGGAGACTCTTGCTGAAAATGTTCGTTTTGTGGCTAATTAAGAATGCTTATTTATGTTCGCCCTTGTTATTTCCTTCTCATAACCTCTTGGCTCATATCAAACTTAATTCTTCCATGGAGTGCCTATCCCATTAATTTTGAGATTAATTTCTCTGAAGTTGGAGCTTAATGGATTGTAGAGTGAATAATGTCAACTTCCATATAAGTCTGACATCCCCCATCTCATCCAGCTCATATGTCAATTCCAAGTTGCAGTACCAGAAGCTTCTAAACAGTTTGTCTGATCAAGATCTTCAGCTTTTCCAGCAGATGAGTTGGGCTGCATGACGATAACTCTTCTATAGTCCTTCCAGGACTTATATGTCTAGTCTGGCACCAATGGCTAGTCCTTCCGTGGAATTAAAAAAATGGTAACCAACCCTTCCAAAACCAGGCTAACGTTCACTTAAATTACTTGAAGCTGATTCTTCCTCTGTTGTTGATTCCAGAGTTGGATTTCAAAACTCTCTTGGATTAGGCTCCTTTCATAGATGTGCCAAACATCATCATTGATGCTCCTGAAATAATGCCCTTCGCTCTTGATTGTTCCTTTCTTACTGAGTCAGACTTGCTTCTTGATTTCCTCTTCTCAGACAATATTAAAAACCAGCTATCTTGGCCATCAAGCTCACCATTGGAAACAGCATTCATTTTGAACTCCCCTATGCAGTATTGAGGGCCCAAGTCACTGAGGCTTTATCCATAGCACTGAATCCTTCTGAACTTGAGACCATCCTAGATCAGGGTTTTGCTAATTATGCTCTTCACTTTGTTAGCCAAGTTCTCCAAAGTTGGGCCATGAAGCGTCCAACCTCTCCAGGTTTCATCACTCCTTCTGCTTCAGCTTCTGAGAAGCTTGTAGTCATCACTTGCAGGATGTCATTTTCTCCTTGCATGACTATCTCATTTCTGGCACTTCCCATCAGTATCTTCTGCTGATGGCTTTAATAGGGGGCATGATTTGGCAACCACTTATAGCATCCCTTGTTTGCTGCCAGCCCATATGCTCAGTGCTCTTGATGAAGCCCATTGGCAAGTGCTCAAGAATAATCTTCCAGCTCTGGTACCATATCAGGATTACTCAGAGTTATTTGCCAACTGCCTCTTTCTATACTGTTGCTTCACTACCAGCTCTGGGGTTAAAAGTGATTGGCTTCTTCTGACATCTCAATTTCCCTTCCCCTAGTCGTTTTTGCAATGATCTGCATCCGCTCAACAAACTTAGTTTTGTGTAGGTTTAGCCTTCACTAGCATCCAATCTCACATATATTTTGATGATTTATTCATTCCTACTGCGATCCATCCTCACTCCCCCAAGAGGTGAAATAGGTGAAATTAACCTCAAATCGAGTATAATCAATAAAATAAAAATTTATAAAATATATTGGTTTTTTAGCGGTTTTTTATGATTTTTTCCAATTTTTTATCAATCTTTTATCTTCTTCTTTTTCCATAGGTCTTGACCTTGTTTTGGATCAGCGGTCCATCTTTTTTATTTTTCTCCCAAACTAAATCCTAGGTATCCTTAGACCTACCAGTTTTCTATGGTTAAGAGGTCCCTTTTTTGGACTTAACCATCTAGATTGGTTCAGAAGTCCTTTTTCGTACCTAACCAAATCATTAGGTCATAACCAACTTAATGGTTCAGTGGTCCTTCAGGAACTATTTTTTGTTTTTTTTTTCATTGATCCATCATTTCAAATACTTAGTGTGAACTCAATTTACTACTCTTCCATCCAAGAAGTTCTTGATGAAGTAAGTGTCAGTCGCCATCTTGGCAATAACCTCAAATGGACCCAACCACAATGCATCCAGCTTGTTTCTTCTCCTGAAAACCATGAATATCGCAATAGGACACTATTCCACCTATTCAGTATTCTAATAAGGCCAGTCAGTTCTTATTGTCCGTCAACTTTTCTTGTATCCTTTTCTTCAACATAGTATCAATTGCTTGTGATTGCATCTCAAACAGGATACTCATCAGTCAGTTCAAGTACTGTTTGGCACTCATCCCTGATGTTGGTTCCACCACCAAATATAAAATTGGCAGCAACGTGGCCTTCCTCCCATATAGCAAATCTAATGGCATTTTTCCCGTTTCTGTATGATGAATGATATTGTAGCCAAATGTCACCAAACTCAGGTACATTCCCCACAAAAAGTTCTTCCAGCAACCAGCTTTCTCAGTGTCGCAGCCAGAATTCCATTCACTTGTTCTACCAGTCCATTTGTCTCCAACTGTTAGGGTACAGAAACAACTCCTCAGACCCCCAATGTCTCATTCAACTGCAGGATCACATGAGATGTGAAGTTTGTCCCATTGTCACTAAGAAGGACCTGCATGTATCCATATCAGTATACTACCTGATCTAGGATAAACTTTGGAGTGCTGGTTGAATCTACTTTCTCCAGGGCCTTCATCTCAACCCATCTCATCAGATGATCAATTGCAACTATTATGTACTTGACTCCCCCTGTGCTCATTGTGAGCGGTCCCATCATGTCAATGGAAACCATATGCCAGTCAAATCCAGGGAAGACCAGTTGGTATCCAGTTGTATTCTTATGTGGCTTGTGCAACTGGCACTCCACACAACAAGCCAGATAATCCGCTACAATGTAGTTGATGGACTCCCAGTAATCGTACTGGTAAATATGATTGGTCATTTATCTCAGGCCTCTGTGCCTGACAACCTTATGAGTGGCATGAATAATAGCTGCTCTTTCTGCTGGCTTTGGAATAGTAACTGATTACCATTAATCATCTTAAACACTTGTCCATCCATAATTTCAGTGTTTTCCATTGCTTTTGAAGTGCACCTTGGATTTCTCAGTGCTTATTCCCGATTTCTCCATTGACCATTCTCTGAAACAACACATCCGCCTGCTGGTATACCATCTGGATTATTAGTAACCACGATAAGCCATCCACATTCTGGTGAGAAGCCCCCTCTCAGTGGACAATCTATAATTGTAATCCTGTAGCTTAAGTGCCCATCGGGCCAGTCATCTCTCTGGTTCTCTCAAATTATGGAGCCAACACAACAAGGAGTGGTCCGTCACCATTCTTGAAGTGCGTTCTGTGGATGTACACCTGAAACTGCTTACAAGCGTAAATGACTGCAAAGTATTCCCACTTAGTTAAGGTGTAGTTCCTCTCAGCAGCTGCGAGTATCCAGCTCACATATGCCACCATATGTTTGTCCCCAAGTTCATCTACTTGTCTTAATATGGCGATAATCGCCATCAATGAAGCATTAGTTTGTATAATAAATTCTTGATCAAAATTCGGATATTTCAAAATCAGAGAATCTATTAGATATTGGCATAACTCATCAAAGGATTCATGCGCTTCTTCATTCCATATGAATCCTTTCTTTGTATCTTTTAACAGGTGGAATAAGGGTTTGGTGATTCTGGCAAAATCCTAACTAAATCTTTAAATAGAATGATACTCTCAGCAACTCATGCTGGCAATCTCATCCTTATTAGCAGATTTTCCCCAGTATTGACCTTGTGGATCACATCTCTCATGCATTCCAAATTGTGGTCATCTTGGGAGAATACTTCCTGATACTTTTTTGAACAATTCAAGCACCTCCTATTGCTGTCCTTCTATAAGATCAGCGAGTTTCTCTTGATAGACCAATAGGTTGATACTCTTGGTTACCCCAGATGATAATTCCATCTCTTTGAGAATCCCAAAATTGTGGAATTTTCTCAGTTTGGCCATTGGGATTTCTCATCGTTCCTAGGTGTAAAATCATGGACCATAAAAATTGATATAAATTTTTGTATTTTTATTTTGCAATTGGACTTGTAACCTACAAAAAGGTTCAGAGGTCCTTCTAGACCCCTTCATCCAAACTGGGTCCTAGGTATACTCTAACCTACCAGTTATCATGGTTCAAAATCGTATCCTCTTAAGATTTAACCATCCATTTGGTTCAGTGGTCCTCTTCTGGGACTTGACCAAAATCTCAGGACATAACTATTTAATGGCTCAGAGGTCCACTTGGAACATTGCAACTATTTTATCTTTGGTCCAATACTTCCTATTTTTTAGTATTGCCCATCTTCACTATATGACCAGCAGCGCTGTTTCTTCACATATAGGCTATACTTGCCAACTTTTGGCAATAAACTTGAATATATTAGGCCTATAATCCTGACTGGTTATTCATCTAATAGATCCTAATTTTATCTCATATTTTGGCAACTGATGCTTAAATCTTCATATCTCATTATCCAGAAGTTCTGTTCGATTGTTCAAGTCATTTTCTCCTGAAAATGATTTTTGACCTTTGTGGCCATCCTTAATTACACAGGTCGTTCTGGCCTTGTTAGCTTCATCCAATTTCTCCTGAATTGATGAACTCTTCTCCAGCAACTTTTGATCATTTGTTGAGTGTTATTGAGTCAAATGAATTTCTCCAATATCGTGGATCAAACATTTCCTGTTTTAACTTCATATCTGCATTGGTATAGCAATCCAACTCTCTTAATTTATTTCTTCCTATTTCTACCAATGACTCCTCTAAACACTCACTCCTAAAAGACTATTTAAAGTAGACCCAATTTCAATTTTGAGTTGATCCTGCTGTTCCTCAGGACTATTTCCAACGGACCCAATTTCAACCCAAGTTGGCCCTGCTGAATCTTGGGACTATTTCCAGCAGACCCAATTTCAATCCAAGTTGGCCCTGCTGTTACTCTTCATCTCAAGTAGATGTTGGGTGGAACAGGTTTTCTTGAAGCACTAGATAGTTCCATATCTAGGCTGCAAGTCTTTTGCCAGAATATTGAGTATATTCAATTTCCTTCAAGCTCCACTTATGAGCTGGGTGAACGCCAATCAACATGATCAACTTCAAGTTCTTTCTTCATTAGTGTTACTTTCCTTAATAACTTGTTTCCAGAATTAGAAATATCTTCATATGACATCCTTCTTAGTTCTTATATTCAACTTTAACTCTGTAGTGAGCATCGCTTTGTAAAATTTATAGGTCGTGATTATTATTGCCAAACAAACCTATAAACTTATTACTTGCACAGGTTCAGATTTTGTGCAATTTATCCACATTGTATAGTATTTGATATAATCAGTTGATAATAGTATGATGACTACCATCCATAGTTGAATGGAAGTCCTAGACCTCAGCCCAACGCTCAGCCAGTATTTCCGCACAGAATACTTGTGATTTCTTGAAATATGGAATCGTTCCCTTGTACTGTCTAACATGATCTTCTCTTAGATTCCCGTTGACTGTTTCTCTGGTTCAACACACAGTCAGCAGCAATCCTGATTTGTTTCCGCTTCTTCTCTGGATCTCCACTCAGATCCTTACTATATTTCTTAGAGTCTCCCATTTATTGCACATAGCAATGATTAACCTGAAAAAGAATAGAACAAATGGATGCTGATAGAGTTTATTACACTGGTCTCTCTACTCTATACTGTATAAACTGTTTTTGTTATAAGTGAATTCTAGGGAACTTATAGTAAGAATATATTCATCTAACCCTCAGTTGACACCTCTTCAGTGAAACGACAGCCATTACCATTGAATCACCCATCCTCGTTTCAGCAGCAATGGTCTTCCCCATCCTGGCTAGGAATCTGACATTAGACATCCGTGAGACCTAAAACAGAAAGAGTCAGAAAACGTGTCCCTAACGTTTTTCTCTAAATCCAAGTGAACCAACCATATTTGGAAAGCTAACTTCTTAGGTAATGGGACTGGTTACCCATTAAGGCAGGTCACAAATCAACTGATCGATTAATTAATTGCATGTGGCATCACTCACCTCACAACTCACTACTTACATTCCCAATTAGTCGGTGATAAAACCTGACTGATCCCATTTGGTACACAAGATAGTTAATCACTATCAGATGCCCATATTTCGTCAGAACTCTGCTTGATGAGACCTTGAGCTTCATCCATATCAATTCTCAACGAATCTGCCCAGGCGAATATCTTAAAATCCCCCAAACATAGTTACCCTGAAATCAGGGTCCACTGATTTCCAATTCACTTTGCATTACAGAATTATCCCCTAGCGATTTCTGGTAATCTAGACGGCTGGAATATTGGCAAAAAATCCCAACAATGGGTGAGGTCAATAGTTGACGGTGGAAAGCCCATTTATATTTTGATTAAGCTAGTGAAGAGGATTAAGATCTCTTCTGATTTGGAACGTAAGAAAGAATATGGTGCAGCCAGGCTGAATACCGCCATTTCTTGTGGAGCTTATAGTGCTCTATCACTTCAATTTTGGATTCTTGGTGGTATCCTCTCCAGCAAAAGTTTTGGCCAACCAAAACTACAATATCCTTATTGAGACAGAATTTCTATGGAAATATGAAGTTAAATGTAACTCTGAAGATAATACATTGACCATATTGGGTCAGATGTTACCATAGGTTTATCAGAAGGATGGGGGAGCTCCACTGACTAGAAAAATAACTTCATCAATCTGATTTACAATTATGGCATTGTCCTGATTCAATTTTAATTAGTTGTCCAGAAGTGACAAGAAATGCTGTCAGAAATCCTAGAATATTGGGGAATTCCGCTGAAGATCAAGAGTGCGAGAACCATACCAAAATGATCACAGATAATAGTCAACATGGGGTTGACATTGGCTATACCAGAGCTGCTGTATGGGGAAGTTGGAAGTCTCTGGAAGAAGTCCAGAGTAGAGCCTTGGGTGGCTCCTGGAATAATTATGCCAGGCTATGGAGAAATTCGAGTTCTTCTGGAAAATGTGAGTGAAAAACTGATGAAAATTGAGAAGAATAAAATCGTCACATTTGTTCACCTAATCCCAACATCTGAATTGAGAGAATTCAATGATTTTGGGACACTCAAGAAATGGGATTACCAGCAGGGGTAACTGAGAGTATCAATCTATTGGTCAATAAAGAGCAACTTGTTGATCTGATGGACAGATAGCAGGAGGAGGTGCTCGAATTATTTGACAAGTATTAGGAAGTATTTTCCCAGGGTGACCATGATTTGAGTTGTGCAAGAGATGTGACCTATAAGGTTGATACTGGGGAAAATTTGCCAATCAGAATGAGACCAATTTGACATTAAAAGGCGGCCAAAATGGTAGCGGAGGAAGAAATCAGCAAACTATTGAAGCGTGGGCTTCTAGTTCTGTCATTGAGTCCCTAGGTGAGCCCTATCCTTATCATAAAGAAGAAGGACAGCTCTAATTGTGTGGTGATTTATTATTGGAAGCTAAACAAGATTAGAATAATGATTTGTACCCACTACCAATAATCAATGATGTGCTAGATTGATTATGAAGTGAAGTACTTCTTCATGATGTATCTAATATCAGGATATTGACAAATAGATTTGCCAAGAGAAGACCAAGAAAAATGCACATTTATTATTGCGCAGGGGCTTTATCAACTGACGAGGATGCCCCAGGGTCTGTGCAATACACCTGCGACATTCCAGAGGGCCATGGACGCCATATTAAATGACCTGAAGTTGGCATGCATCCTGGTATTTGGACTATATAAATGTGTTCAGTAGGAGTTTACCGACCATTTACACCACTTAGAAGAAGTGTTCAAGAGACTGTCCACGGCCAACCTGAAGATTAAGCTAAGGAAGTGCCACTTCTTTAAGAAAGAGCTAGAATATCTGGTATTTTATAATCAACTCTAGTGGATTGCAGCTGCAAGCCCAGAAGATCAAAGCCATAAAGCAAATGGCTGTGCCAAAGAGTGTCCTAGATATCCAAGTGTTCATTGGAAAGGTCGGATACTATAGAAGATTCATTTGGAATTTTGCAAGAATTACCAAACCCCTCTTCCATTTTTTAAGGATCTAAAAAAAGGATTTATTTGGAGTGAAGAGGCCAGAGATCCTTTGATGAGTTACGCCAGTATTTAATAGATTCTCTGATTTTGAAATATCTGAATTTCAATAAGAAATATGAATACAAACTGATGCTTTATTGATGGCAATTGGCGCCATATTGAGCTAAGTAGATAAACTTGGGGATGAACATCTAGTAGTATCTGTGAGCCAGACATTCTCAGCCACTGAGAGGAGTTACACCGTGACTGAGCATGAATGCCTTGTAGATTTTTAGGCCTGTAAACAGTTTTGGGTTTATATCCATGGAACGCACCTCAGAGTGGTAACGAACCACTCATTGTTGCTTTGGTTCACAATTTAAGAGAACCAGAAGGATGACTGTCCCAATGGGCAATGAAGTTACAGATTTATGATTATGAGATAGTCCAACGAGCTGGAGCTTCTCATCTGAATGTGGATGGCTTATCACGGTTACCAATGGTCAGGTGTTATACCAGCAGGCGGATGAGCTATTCCAGAGAATGGTCAATGGAAAAAATGGAAAGAGACCCAAGAAGTCCAAGGTGCTCTTTGAAAAGTGATGAAAAACACCAAGACCATGGGTGGAAAAGTTTTCAAGTTGATCAATGAGAAGCGATTACTATTCCTAAAGCTGTTGGAACATGTGGCTATTGTTCACCCACTCATAAGGTTGTCAGGCACAGAGGCCTGAGAAAAATGACTGATCAAATTCGCCAGTATTACTACTGAGAATCCATCAATTACAATGTCGTGGAATACCTTGCTGTGTGGAGTGCCAGTTGCACAAGGCGCATAAGAATAAGACTGGATACTGACTGATCTTCCCTGGATTTTCTTTGCATATGGTGTTCATCGATTTGATAGACCACTGATGATGAGCACAGGGGAAGTCAAGTACATCATAGTTGTGATCGACCATCTGATGAGATGGGTCAAGAAAAAGGCCCTGGAGAAAGTAGATGCAACCAGCACTCCAAATTTTATCCTAGATCAAGTAGTATACTTATATGGATGCCTGCAGGTCCTTCTAAGCAACAATGGAACAAATTTCATGTCTCATTTGATCCCACAATTAAATGAAATAATGAGGATCTGAGGAGTTGTGTCTGTACCCTACCAGCTGAAGATGAGCGGACTGATAGAACAAGTTAATGGGACGCTGGCCATGACTCTGAGGAAGATGGTTGGAGGAAGAGCTTCTGCATGGGGAACATAACTTAGCTTGGTGACATTTGCCTACAATTTAAGTCGTCATATGGCTTTGGATAAGCCATTTGAGTTGCTATACAGAAGGAAGGCCGCATTGCTGCCAATCTTATATTTGTGGTGGAACCAACATCAGGGATGAGTGCCAAGCAGTAACTGAACCAATTGATGGATATTCTGATAGAAATATAATTGTAAGCATTTGATACTAAATTGAAGAAAAGGATTCAAGCGAAAATTATGGATGATAAGAACCAACTGGCCTTATCAAAATACCAAATAGGCAAAAGAGTTTCCTTTTGTGATATGCATGGTTTTGGGAGAAGAAAAAAGTTGGATGCATTGTGGTCAGGTCCATTCATAATTATCGCCAAGATGACAATGGATTCCTACTCTATCAAGAGCCTCTTGGATGGAAGGATAGTAATTTGAGCCCATGCTAAGTACTTAAAGCAATGGATCTGTGAAAAAATAATGAAAAAAGAATTCCTGAAGGACTGATGAACCATTAAGTTGGTTATGTTTTAATGATTTGGTCAAGTAAAAAAGGAATGCTGACCCAAGCTAGATGGTATAGTCTTGAAAAATAAGACCTCTGAACCATAGAAAACTGGTAGGTTTAAGTATAACTAGGAACCATTTTGAAAGGAATAAAATAAAAAGCTGGACCACTGAATCAAAAAAGGTCAAGTCTCATGGAAAAAAGAAGAAAAAGATAAAAGATGACAAAATGTTGGAAAAAAATATTAATAATGCATAAGAAACTGATATATTTTAAATAATTGTTATTTTTCTATTAGTTATCCTTGACTCAGTGAATCACGTTTATGTCAACTCTTGGGGGAGGGAGGATGGATCACAGTAGGAGTAAACAACCCATCAAATCTATGTGAGATTGGACACTAGCAAGGGTTAGACCTACACAAAATCAAGTTCGTTGAGTGGATGCTGATCCCTGCAAGAAAGCAAATAGGGGAAGAGAGATATAAAATGTTAGAATATGCCAAACGTGATACCTCAGATTGGGGAGGGAAGCAACAGACATGAAGAGGCAGTCAGCAAATAACCATGAGTAATCCCAATTTGGCACTGGATCTAGAAGATTGTTCTTGAACACTTGCTGATGGGCTTCGTCATGAACATTGGACATATGGGCTGGCATTGAGTAAGGGATACTAGGCAGGGTGTCAAATAATGCCCCCAATTAAAGCCATCAGTGGAGGATACTGATGGGACATGCCATAAATGATATAGTTGTGCAAGGAGCGAATGGCATCCTGCAGATAATGACTACAAGCTTCTTGGAATCAAAAGCAGAATGAGCAATGAAAGCCATGAGAGGCTGGAAGCTTCGTGGCCTAACTTCAATGAATTTGGCCAGCAAAGTGAAGAGCATAGGCTGTAACATCTCGATCTAGGATGTGTTTTGTGATTGGAGGAGTTCAGAGCTATGGACAAAGCCTCAGTTACTTGGACCCTTAATTCTGCATAGGGGAGTTCGAAATGTTTGCTTCCTCTGATAACTTTTTTAGTGGCTAAAACAACTGGCTTATAATACTGACTGAGTCAGAAAAGGAACTCTGGAAGCAAGTCTGATCTGGTGAGGAACAAATGATTGAGAGTGGAGGGCATTGTTTCAGGAGATTCAATAATGATGGTAGGAGAATCTGCAAATGGAGCCAAATCCAGGAGATTTTTGAATTAACTTGGGAATCAGTGACAGAGGAAGGATTGGTTGCGAGTTGTTTGAGCCAAACACTAACCTGGTTTTGTTGGGGTTGGAAATCATTACCAGTAATTCCTTGGAAGCACTGGCCATGGGTACTTGACTGGGAGTATATTTTCTGGAAGGACCATAAAAGAGGTTCTGACGCACGGATCAACTCATCATCTGGAAGAGCCAAAGGTCTTTATCAGACATACTATTAAGCAGGTGTTGGTACCAAGACTCAAATTTGACATATGAGCTGGATGAGAGGTGGGATGTTGGACTTATATGGTAGTTGACATTATGTACTCTGGAATCAATAAAGCTCTGATTTTTATGGAATAAATCTCAAAATTAATGGGATAAGCTCTCCAGAGAAGAAATAAGAATGATATGAGACAAGAGGTTATTATGATAAAATAAAAAGGCCATATAATGAGCTTTTTTAATTGCACTGTAATACAAACATTATTGTAAGATTATCCTGTCAAGGACAAGAAGAAAATCAGAAAAGTGAGGATGCCAGACCAAGGATCCTGAATATGACAGTGGGTCATATGCCCTGATGGGGGTAAACTGGATCCCACAATGAATATCATCACAAGTAAATCAATTAGCATGTCATGACAGAAGGTCATTGGAGCTGTGCTCTGAGTTGATGGTAGCAAAAGGAAGATGAAGAGAGCCACATGATGAAGATCTTCCTGAGCAGCATTGTTTACTGATTGACCATACTCTTCTTGAACAAAAGAATTATTTGACCAAGTGTCCAAAGTGGTGTTCTCCTGTCTCAATCCTTTTCTCTCTAGAAAACAAGGCAAGAGGTGGTTGTATTGGGATTTTTGCCCATATTCCCAGCTGACTAGATTACCAGAGGTTGCTATGGGATAATTCCTTATAGCGAATTGAATTAGATATCAGTTGACCCTGATTTTGGGTAACAACTCTCAGGGGGTTTTAGGTAATTCTCCTGGGTTAGATCCATCCAGGATTGATCTGGGTGAATTCTTAAGATCTCTTTGGGCAGAGTTGCTGATGAAATAGGGGCATCTGATAGTTAATTGATGATTAGCTATCAGGTGTACCAATTGTGATCAGTTAGGTTTAATTACCAACTGATTGGAGATTTAAGGATTAAAATGTGAGGCGAGTGATGCCACCTGCAACTAGTGATTCAATCAGTTGGTTTGTGACCTGCCTTAATGGGTAACAAACCTATTACCTAAGCAGGTCACTTGCCAAATATGGTTGGTTCACTGGTATTGAGAGGAAAATGTTAGAAAACCGTTTTTCAACTCCTTCCATTTTAGTTCTTAAGGATATCCAATGGTGGAATCCTAGCCAGGATGGGGAACAAACCATTGCTGAAAAGATGAATATGTGTAATTCAATGGAAACGGCTGCGTTTCATTAATGAGGTGCCAACCAGGGTTGGGCGCCAAATTCCCACTATAAATTTCCCTAAGAATTCACGTAATAAAAAAATAACACTTTACAAAACACTTTACAGAATACTTTATCAAAATCCATTGAGTTTTATTCTTTCTCAAGGAAATTATTGCTGTGTGCTTTAATTGGGAGACAAATTAGGATAAAGAGTAAGGATTTGAGCGTGGATCCAGAGAAGAGAAGTTGAGCTGGATTGGGGATTGCTGCTAACTGTGCGCCACCAGA
Organism: Massospora cicadina; assembly: GCA_022478985.1. Taxonomy (NCBI): domain Eukaryota; kingdom Fungi; phylum Entomophthoromycota; class Entomophthoromycetes; order Entomophthorales; family Entomophthoraceae; genus Massospora; species Massospora cicadina. Next base: position 69,240 of record JAKSZP010013321.1, on the reverse strand, counting down.
GAGAAGCCTTAAACAAGGATCTGAGCGTGGATTTTTAGGTGGTATAAGGGAACAAATCCCTATTGAGGACATATTAAGTATTTTGAGTGGAAATACTGGTCAAGCGTTGGACCCAATACTAATGCCTATTCAACTATGGATAATAGTCTCTATAGTATTATCAAAAGAATACATATTACTATCAGACAACGTGGAGAATTGCACAACAACAAACCTGTGCATTTAATTGATTTAGGGGTTATCATCGGAGAATCTTCAAGAAACCCATAAATTTTAACAGCACTTAATGTTCAGATTGCGCTGAGCCAGCAGTAGATTGGTGAGAAAAATCTCATTTGAGGGGGTGTGTGGCATGTGCAGTGGAGTAATATGATGGTCAGGAATATACCTTTCAAAAATTTGTCTAAAGCACTTCAAGCTACTAAAACGATGGATTGGAGTTCCCACAAGACAATATTGAAAATATTACTTAGATGAGTCATGCTTTGCCGAATCAACAGTGTAAATTCTGGAAATGGTGTGAGATGTGGAGCCCTCAGATGAAAATGTGGAAAACAGGTTTCTTATCAAAAGAAGGTTCATAATAGAAAATGAACATAACAGACACTAGGAGGAGCTGTTGCCTTTATAGGATGTGGGAAAGAATTGAAGGGAAACACAAAGTACTATTCTGGGCCTGAGACCTATGAAGTATATCCCATTGGTTGGGCTAAGAAGAGTGATATAGTTTTGTGAAATTTTTTAATATTTTCAGATAAATTTTAGAAGTGTTTTGAACTAAATCCGAGGATTGGTGACAAGTTCAAATTTGTAGAGACAATTTTTGCTCAGATATTTTATATTAGTGAATTTAGAACCCAGATTTTCATAGATCCATTGATACTTGATGATTTTTAAGGTTCTTTAGGACATATTGAGTGGTCTGAGGTGTCAATCCATGATAATTTACTACCTGGTAACTGATTAGGCACATTAAACCATTTAGCTTTGGTTGATGTTTGAGGTGAATTTTGGCTGTTTTTGGATAATATGAGTTACTTTTCTATGGGTGCAATAAGCCTTAGGGCACTGCTAAAGGCCCCTGTACTGGACCACCTCCATGCAACCCCCTCTATCTGTTTTAAATATGTAAGAAGAAGAAAAAGGGGCAGATAGGGAGGATCTTTATAGGCAAGGTAATAATCCATCGTTCATCTACATCATGAGCCAAGTCACTAAGCTTATATAAGGGAGACAAAAAAGGAATGTGGTCCCTCTTACGCCTGAAGGGTTACTGCTCACAGTCCAGCCAGGGAGGCTGGTCTTTGGGACTCAAAAAGATACCTTTTAAAGTTCCCAACAAAACTTTATCCATAAAGTTACATTTTATCAAATTAAAAACTAACCATTTAAATCTAAAAATAAAGAATAGAATTTAACTATTGAGGACTTTTAAAAGTCTGGACCTGCATTGAGACATGATGTAGTCCAGGCTAAAAGCATAACCTAACTTCAAAATATAATTGAAAAATAATTATTTTGATTTCCAGTCATGCTTTATTGTACTCAAGATTTCTCTGGTTATAATTTTCTGAATTATTTTAGACTCTGACTCCTAAGAAAGTAATTATTACCAAAAGTTCTGTTTGACACTGTATGAAAGCACAGCCTAATACGTTGCCTAGTTTAGCTGATGGTTGGAGTTTCTCATAAAACCTGTTGGAGACAAGATCCAATTTACCAAATAAAATTTAACAGGGTGCGCTCCATTGATGCTGCAGTAATTTATCAAGAAAACTTTTATTTGTTGCTATCACGTCAAGCACTAAAAGAGTTTGGTATACTTACTACCTTTTGAGAATGTTTAATGTTATAATTAAATAAAAAAGAGGTCAAATCACTACCAGTAACCTACTATAACCCCTTGCAAGAAGAGCCTTACTCACAACTAGTTTCTTACCTTCACACTAATTTTCTAAATAAAATAAAGTTTAAAATTCTTAAAGACCACTAATAAAAAACTTCACTTTAAGTTGAAATTTACAATGACAAAAATAAACAGGATAGATATGATTTCTTTTTGTCCACCCTCAAGAAACAAAATGTTGATGTCAGGTTGCCATACCAATTTCTCAAAAGCATGTTGGTTACCATAAGCTATGAGATTTTAAAGAATGATTAATAAATAGAGCTTATCAGTATACTAATTTGACCTCTGTATAATCCCCATGAGCTTTTCATTATTTGTGGTTCCAAAGTCTAATATTAAATTAGGATGTGCATCAATTATAACCCTTAGCAAAAAATTCAGAAAAAATCTTCTACCATAATCTGAGACATAATAGCGCCATACAAAGAGCCCAACAAATCTCTAACATTAATTTGTTCTATAAATACTAACAGCTCATTATGTACAAGGAATCAATCCCAAAAACTTTTTTACTAAAAACTACAACCATCTTGTACATTTTAAATATCTTCTGGTCCCACAGGCACACCGCAAACATTTCATAAGGACTTATACATTATAATAAAATTAAACAACTGTTGCACTAATATCTACTTTAACAATATCATATTATTCCCAAATTTCCAACAGCACCTTGAAAAATCTAATAGTTATGTTTGAAAATATTTTTGTGAGGCTAAAATAAATATCAATGGCATCAATGTGGCAATGTGTACTCAGGTACTATTGTTGCTGGTATATATCTTTATCCTTTCAAAACAAAAAGCTGATTTTAAAGCTAAGAGCTTTACCATGAACGTATACTACTAATGCTTTTGCATTACTCAGTTTCTTAGGGACTGTCATCTATTATAAGTTCTTTATACACAACTATAGCCTGTTTTCCACACCTCTTTAATGATATGAAAAGAAAGTAGTACCCTGGGAAGTTAATGAATTGAGAAATGCAATTCTTATATATTTATATAGATCTATGACTTGTGCACGTATTATAATTTTCAAATACTATAAATAAATTCATGTTTTTACATATGGCATCTTTGTAACTCTAAGAGCATTGTCAACCTTATACTTACACAGGATGTAAATAGTTCCAGAGAGATATTACTTCAACCATAGACATCAGCTCTCTATATATTTTAATTCTTTTTAGTTAGCATGCCTATCACAACATTACACATGAAATAAGGATCCAATTTAACTCATAGTTTTTATACATTTATTTGTAGTATAGTGATAATGCATATTCTATATAATGGTTAAAACAGAATATTGTGTGTGGTAAAATTTTTGATATAGAAGATTATATGTCTGATACTACATATAAAGTTCATTTTAGCTTATTTGAATAGCATTTAATAGATTTTGTCAATTAATAAATGGACTGCTAACCTTAAGCGTGGCCATACCAGGCTTGAAGATGATCCATTTATGAAATTTAAAAAAGTGCAACAACACAAACCTTTATAATAATACACAATTTATTATTGGATGAATGACGGATTATAGTGCAGGAATTTTCTGAGGCTGTGGGCATTATAAAGAAAGTGCAGTTCATTTTTTTCAAGAAGGTTGCATATGAAAAAGCCTTGCATTAGATGGTGCAGCACATTTCTAGAGAAGCCTAAGAAAAAATTGTAGGGCTTCCATTTTTGTTTGATGTTGCTATGCCCAAGAAGCCCAACAGACAATACTTGAGGCTGACAAAGTCGCATGACAAGTATATCTTTAATTAAAAGGATGCCAAGTCACACTTATGTCTCATCAGCTAGAGTATCTGTCCTATGGTAATTATGGCAAAATAGACTTATTTAAGCCATGTACTAAAAACTAGATATAGAATAAAGGATGTAACTTTATTATAGTTTAAAATATGAATTTTTTATATTGCAATTAACAATATAAACCCTAAAGGAGAAGTATTAATAAAATTAACAGAAGAGAAATCTGGAAGGAAGTCTTTTGGTCAGGAAAAGCATTCCAGAGGGTATTGTGCCTTTGTATCATACGTTTTTATTAAAACAAAAATGGTGAATCAAATAACCAAGTTGGATGAGACTAAGACCACTTAGGTTGATCATTTGGCAGCTTCTTGATTTGTACTCTTTTTTGGGTTCATCTTAATTTTCTGCCTCAAGTGTCACTACAAATATTCGCCACCTGACCTTTAGATGATTCATCTTGGGGTATCATAAGTTTAACTTGATTTGTTGGAGTTTCCCTAGAGTCAACTAAACCTGTGCTGAATATTGATTTCTTGAGTAATTTATCAGGATAAGTAATTAATTCTCTTTTTCAGTTTTGAGAGATATATTGGCTTAGGGAGTCAAAAGGCTAATATTATACCCTATATGTCCAATAGCAAAATATTTGAAAAGCATTCTCATGTAATATGTGAACAGTTCTTGAAGCGTTTTTATATAAAAATTTGATTATGTGCATATATATTTTGTTATAAATGTGAAGTTTTATAATAGATTTACACACCAGAACCTAAACAGCAGTCAAAATATTAGGAAAGAAGTTAAATGTTTAGTACTATTAAAACAAATCCAGTCTATAAATATGGTAAGGTCATGACGTTGTTGTTTTAAGATGTTAAAGCATTTGTAAACTTAATTGCATATAAAAAGAATGGGAAAGTACCCAGACAATTATTTAATCCTGTAACAAACCTGGACAAAATAATCCTTTAGAAACGACTGGATTGTACAAGAATATACTCTTTTATCACAATAATACACTTGACCACAAAAGTATTTTAGCAATAGGAAAATTAAGAAATTTGTACTATGAATTGTTTAAGCATTCATGATTCTCTTTAGATCTAGCTCCCTCTGAATTTCATCTTTTTCTTAAACAATCAATTCCTCTTAGTATAGCAATTTTCTTCTAAAAAGAGATGGTTGCAACTGTATAGGGGTTTTTAAAAAATATTAGATAATTACTAGGGTGATATGATAAAGGCATTAGAGCATCTCTGTAACATATGCAAATTATTATGGCTGTTGATATTTTAATCTAACCAACTTTGAAATATAAATCTATTAATTATTTTTAGGCCAAAAACTTCTCAGACTGCCCTCATATATAATATTGAGTAATCTTGGAAAATAACCCATGCCAAAATTAAATTTCTATCAATAAAAAAATTCTTGCTGTAGTTTAACCTTTTTTAAAAATTGATACTATTTTCTTGAACAAAATGTCACCATTTATTCTAACAATTTTGCAATAAATTTTAAATATAACAACTCTAATACTTATCTGAAATATGATGATGGTATGTTTTGATAAAACTTAGTATAGTTCTTGCGCCTATCTGGAATATTAAATTGTGTATGATCCAATATTCAACCAAAATACCAAGAATATCTCAGAGATACATATTTAAGAAACAGATCTTAAAAAATGGTGAACATTGAAATACAAGAAAGGTATAAATTCCCAATGCAGCACAATGAAAGACAATTCAGAATGATATACAAGTTTTTAATCATGTAGAGTTAACCATATGTGTTCACCAAAGGATCTATTGCACAATTAGCTCCAAAATACCCACAGGTAAAATGTTTGAAAGAATATCACAATGGCAAGGGAAGATTTTATCAAATAAGAACTTGGGAATATAAAAGCCATTTTTGCATGTATATTCTTATGTGTTGTTTTATTATTTATTTTCTTACTTTTGATGTTATAATTCTAGTTTTTATTAAAATAGACTTGTATAAATAGATAATTTTTTGTTTTTATAATCTGTTAGGGCACTCTTCTCGCCAATGATGCAGTGATCAATTAGGCTTATATGCCTATATATATCTAATTATTCAGACTCTCTGGTTTGCTATATATGTTGGAACTGCAATTCAATCACGCCCAGTTTAAAATTCTTTAAGCCTGCTGACAGCGTTTGTAATGAAATTGTACAGACTTATCGGAGATTGAAACAATGAATGAATTGAACGTCATCATTTGAAGTAAAGCCACCCTGACACAAATAGATATCCCTTAATAGATAGGTGCCCCCAAAGGGCAATAATTAATAAAAGGGATACAGGAATCATCACAGTTTACATTTCTGACTGGGCCACTGAGCAACGAACTGGTTGAACGGCATCCTAAATAACAGAGTTAAAAATACTAACGCACCAGAACTATGGGAGCATGACAATCCTAATGTCAACATAGGAAGTTAGTCACTACTCATTCCTAATAATGAATGAGAAGTGGAAGCTGACCAGAAGCCCATGACACTCTCTACTCTTAAGACTCCCCCACACCCTGAAGTATTGAGAAATCTTAACCTAAATAAGATAGATCTTAATTTTTTCTTATACTATCAATTAGCATAAATTCTTAAACTTCTTCACATATTCACAATAGCGTTGGAGTTCATGAACCAGAATAGTTGCAAATAGATGAACCCTTCTGTCACTAAAGTGCTTTGACATTGACTTACAGAAGCCATACTGTCACTAAGAGCCATCCCAAAGAACGTTAAAATCTCCAAACAGGACATCTCCAGGTAATGAAAATAAACCTTTTGGCTCCACTATAACAGTGAAGCTTGTATTGTTGGTCACTAAAAGCGGTCCAATATATTATAAATAAAAATGTCAATCATAAAATGAACAACAGTTTTAGCAATGAATATACCCCTTTAATGGGGAGGGAAGTATCACCAGAGAAATTTTATTATAATATGAAATACCACCTATGAAAGGTAAAAGTTTGGAGTTTCAGGACACCCTTGAGTTCTGCTTTCCAATCCAAACTGTAACTAATATTACCTTCAGTATGAAAATAACAGAAGTACCATACAGCAGATCTTGTAAAAAATCTACTTGACTGAAGACCAATCCAGCTGCTCACAAGCTACGTTAGTATCTTCAGATATATGAGGAGACTATGGTTCCACAGACATGGACACACCAAGTTATTTGATGGGGTGGAACCCTACCTTTGCCTTTTTGTACATTCTACACTTTATCACCTCCTCCTGTTGTCAGGACTGCATCATTAGGAGGTGCTACAACAATTAAGGTTATTTTAGAGCCACAATTATACCTTTTCTGACTTGTTTAAGATACTTCTTTATTATAAAAGGTAACCTTGAGGATCCAAGACAATTAATGCCTTATTAACAATTCTCAGAATCAGCTTGCGCTATTAAATCTGTATTTTAGGGGTCCTAAGGTAATCAAAATTACTCATCAATTACAAAGCGTAGTTTCTGAGCTATGTGAATATGTGTAGTAAAGCTCCTCCTTGTACTCCAATTTGGTTCAGTCTCTAGAACAAAATTTATTTAATCACTTGAACAAAGTGACGGAGTTAATTGAAGACTGCAATAATTATTCCAAAACCTCTCCATAGTTACAGGAATCCAAGGTCCAGGGGCCACAAGGTCCTGCCAGAGCTGATGGTTCCTAAGGTCCCTGAGGTCTTAAAAGGCCTATAGGTCCCATGGCTCTGACAGATAAGTAGGGCTATGAGGCCTAAAGGACCACCTGGCCACCCTAGTTTTAATTTTTCACGCGCTGATGAATCTGATGATCCATGAAATTTGAAATATTAGTAAAGAGAAATTCATTACATAAGCAAATGGAGCAAATTGCCCAATGATCTGAGGTCTACCCCAATGGTCGCCTTATCACTTCAGCGTTACCTTGGAGGTATTAAAAAAGAGATGGAAAATATGCATGCGCTCACCATAGTAACCAATAAACGTCTTGATCATTTATAACTAACTTGTAACAACCTCAGGAACAGAGTCACCAATTATGAAGCTAGGATATTGGCACTGAAAGTTCAGATGTAGCAGAAGGACAGTGCAGTCGCCCTCAGCCAATGCTGAAATAAGCTACAGGATGTCATGTAGAAAATAATTAGACAGATGTATCAAAGAATCCCCATGAGTATGAAGAGACAGTGTCTTCTGAGCTGAGCTATATTTCCAAGCTGGGCATAATCAATCTTTTTGTACCTTTCATATCTATCTTTGAATCCTGTTTTAAATAGAGTTTTATTCTTGGTTAGGTAGTACCTTCATCATTCTTAAATGCTTATAAGAGTGCGATGGAGGAGACCACCAACAGTCATCATGTGAGCACATTCAATATTTCCTCTGTGGAGAAGCCAGAGAGATTAAGATTCATCTCCTGGATGACTGTCAAACCAGGACGCAAGTCAGGACCACTTTAATTCAGAAGTTCAGGAGTGATTAAAAACTCTTGAACCAGGGAACAGCCCTTCTTGGCAATCCACTTTAACAATGTGGAATGTCCCTCTGATTTATCTAAAAAACTTTATGCCAGCGCTCAACAATTTGTTACTAACCTTATTTCTCTTGATGACAGATTACCTCTGTCATATCTGCCCTTGAGACCTTCCTGAAGATCAACTTCATATGATACAGCTTAAGCAAACCTATAAGTGCATCTGATAAATCTAGGAGGCTCTGAAAAAAAATTCATGTGGCCACACTAAATATTTTTCTTTACTTCTTAGAAGCCCCCACCAGAACTCACATATATGCAGCAAATTAAAGGATAAGAACATAGCTATCTGCCCCTACTGTAAAGATCTTCGCCACACCATGGACAAATGCTAAAGTCAATGCACAGAAGAGACAGAACATTACTGTTGGCAAAAAGGATGTCAGCATGAAGAGTCAGGCTCTTTGTACTGATAATTTTACTATCATGCCTCTAACTAAACACACTGTGCTTATAATGCCTCCAGGGATATCTAGGTAAATGAGCTATCTACTTCTGACAATAAACATCTAAATACCACTTATTCTTTTTCAGACAAGTCATCAAGGTTCATAACTTTGCTGTCCCAGTTCAAAGCCTAGTTACTCAGGTTTTAGTCAAAGTCCAAATCTCCCTGTTCTTACATTCATCAATAGCAGGTCCTAGGGGAGGATACCTCAGTGGTAGAATAGAGGCTCACTACCACTGCCTCCCCAAGTTTGATTTCAGTACATGAACTTTGGGTAAGGTATGAATATGACTATGTAGGAGTTGCGCACCAATGCCCCAAACCAAGATAGTGAATAGCAAAGGCGGTCCATGGAGTTCCTGGCCTATCATACGCCATGCATGGAGGTTTTATGGTTTTTATCCTCCTTTCCCATTTCCTTTGATTCCCCTTAATTGGTGTAGTATCTTCCCCAGGTCGTCCCACCTCAAATAAAATTCAAAACATAATAGCAGGTCCCCAATGAATGCCATTTTTATTAAAGTTTATGAAGAAAATTAAGATCAGTCCTAATTTGCACATAAAATAGAGTATAAAGCTCAGCCCTCAATGTACAAGGTCTATTGGGGCCTATTCTGTGCTTCCACTCAGGTTTGGTAAAATATTCTTAGACACCTCTATTGTAGCCCCTATCAAAATAGCTAAAAATTGCTGTTGAAGACTCAATTCCTCTAGGAGTAGGATGCTATTATACATTACGCTTAAGTATTCTTTTCCAAACTTGGGTCATATGTGCCCCTATTATTTGAGACTAACAAGGATTAAAAGAAACGTGTAAACGCTTGCACCTGCTTACTGGAGACAAAAGATAAGATCAATCCATTTATATTATGTCTATGGTTCCTTCTTGCAACTATCACTACATGTAGTTAATGGAGTAGAAGGAGTGCCCTTATACTTTCTGGAGCAAAAAAAATTCCCAAAAAGTCCCAAAATTTAATTAACACCTTAGTTCACATGAAATTACATTAGGAAACCTATTAGAAATATGAATTGTTGATAATCCATCAGTAAAGGAGACCTTAATTTGTCCAAAAGTCCTTGATCCTGCGTACGCCAGGCCAATCTCTGTGCTACTGACCAATATGGCAACTGAGACGTGTATGGAGGTACCCAAATTCTCAATAGCACATGTGCAGCTGCTTCCCATTGACAAGATTGATAATGTCTAAGGTTTTAGGATCCTCTGTGACTTTGAAATTAAATGAACCTCACACAGTGGCACCAAATGCAACTTCAGTTGACAAAGATTTGACTCTTTATTGAAGAAAAAGGGTTGATGAGCTATATAGAGATGTTCTAACTTGTTCTCCACCTTCACATATGACTTTAAAAGATGAAAGGGGTCTTACACTTGTGGAAACTGGGGATGCTCCCCCTATCTGAGCACGACCTTTTTGGAAGATCAAACTATAGGAAGCCCAAGTCACTATAGAGCTCAAGGAGCTATTCGATTCAGGGCTGCTAGTATCATCCTGAGGCCCATGGGCAACGCCCCTACTATTTGTTAGCAATAAAAGTGGAAGCCATTATATTGTCATGGATTACTACAAGCTTAATTTGGTAAACAAAAGGACAGTTATTCATTGCTCTAGATTAATTTGCCACGCTTCCTAACTGAGAGCTCAGTACTTTTTGGCAATGGATCTTGCCGGTGGGTATTGGCAGATTGATCAATTACCAGAGATTGACCCAAGTGCACGCTAATTGTAAGTGAGGGACTATTTGAGCTGACTCAGATGCCACAAGGGCTATGAAATGCATTAGAACCTTTCAATGAGCTATGGATGGACTGCTGGGTGACCTGAAGTTTAGTGCGTGCTAGGATACCTGATAAAATCATGGTATTTTCTAAGACCATCAGTGGAAATCTAGAGCATCTCTGACAAGTTTTTAACAAGCTACTTCAGGCTTCTTTTAAACTCAAGCCTTCCAAATGTTACTTTTTTAATCTAGAATGGTGTTCCTTGATCATAAGGTCACATATCAGGGGATCTAACCCCTTTCATACAGGGTTACCACATTTAGTAAAATGACCACACTCCAAAGCCATAGAGACATCCAAGTTTTACTTGGAATGGTTAGATACTATACTCAGTTCATCATTTAGTTTTCTGACTACGCCAAACCATTTGTCTAGCTTCTTTAATAATTGTTTCTTTCAAGTATAGCCCTGATAAGGATCAAGTAATCAACCTTCTTGGACTGCTCTATTTACAAGCCTATCCTTATATACCCAAAATTCAATCAGCCTTTATTATTATTTATTGATACGCCAGCAATGTGACTTTGGAGGCCATTTTAAACCAGTTAGGCGATCAGAAAGTAGACTGGCCGGTTGCCTAATTCAGTAAAATCCTTTCTAAGGCCTATCAGAACTACAACATTACCAAATGAGAATGATTAGCCATGCTCCTAGCAATTAAGTATTTCACTCTTATCTATATGGAACTCACTTACTGGCATCATTATTCATGTCTCTCTCAGATAGGCTCCATAAGATGAAGGATCCAGATAGGAAGCTGACTAGATGGGCGTTGCAACTACAAAGTTATATTATACAATAGTTAATATGTCATTACTACCCACCAGAATCTGGACAGTAAATTGAGGATTCCAACTTTAGCTGTGCAAATCTGAAGAAGAACATCTATATCGTTTTTGGATAGATGGACTGGTGGGCGTAAAAGTACCAGAGATTAAAAAGGAGTTGCAATCTATGAAAAAGGATACCCAGATCAAGGATGGTATCTATTATAAAAATTTATTTTATGGAAATGGTTTCCTTACATGCGACCATCATCACAAACTGAAGTTTTCTCAAAGGCCACTTCAGTTTAAGACATGGATATATTAAGGGGGTGCATGAATGGTTGAGAAACGAAGCTATTGAGACAGGATATGTAAGTCTGGAGACCCAACCTCTTGGATTGGACCTGTACAAGTTTTCTTATAGAAAGAAGAAGGGACCTAATGCCCTTGTGGAGCCCTCATACCAACTGGGGGCTTGGCCCATGTTGTTGATAAACGGTGAGTAACAGCATTGGCCCCAAAGAATCCCTTCACAGCATCCCCTTTGCTGCTTCTTTTCTTGTTGACAAGATAAAGGAGGTTTGTAGGGATGTGATCAGGCCAGAGGCCACCAGCAGCACCTCCACCCTCCCCTGGCCTCCACCTCAATATCCCTCACTTTCTTAGAAATGGAGAAAATCGACCTCAAAACTCAGAATATGGTTCCTGAGTCAGGAAAACTGGCCTGGAACACAAAAACCAAAATTTTGAGTTCCACAATGCCAATCTGAGTTAAAAATTCGTTCTCAAATTTTTTTGAAAAAAATCTAAAAACTTGTCAAGATTGACCCTGATGGAATCTAATTCCTCCGCCTCTCTAATATGAGCAAATCTTCTTGAGTTTGGATTGTAAGGGTCTTTCCTAGGTGGATCAGGTAATTACGTTGCCAGGGCTTTTATGACCTAGTGCATAAGCTATCTGGCAACTCCCAAGCCCAGGCTGTTTATCTGCAAGTATGTCAGCCTCTCTTGCCTAGAACTACTCATGACCCCCATTCCCTCCTCTTTAGCATTTAAGATAACTGCCTATGGAAGGGGCAACTATGAGTTCATTTTTATCTCTAAGATCTAAATAAACTAATCATTTTCTTAAATCTATTATGTGGACTCGCCTTGTTTTCAATATAATTTTTCTTAAACCAACAAAGTACGTCATAATTTGCGTTTTAAAACTGATGGTTATTGAGTGGGCCCTCTGAGCCATTGATACAGCAGCTCACCAAATGGTGATCACAATAATCAAAGATTTCACCATGGGCACACTATGCAATCCACCATTCCTGAAGAGCTTTTGGATCCACCAAAAACTTCGCAACAATCTGCTCATCCTTCAACACATGGTGGACTAGCTACATGTCCATCTCCCTCTGTGCAAGGTATTTATAGAATCTGGCTAATTTTCCCACCAATCTACCAGTAGTATGGTGCAATTTGGGCTAAATGAGACCTTCTCCACTAACTGTGATTCTCCGTTTGGGGGTGAGTAATGGCCATCATCACAACTGCAAGGCAGTAACCAGGCATCAGATTACATGAGACATATTACCATGGGCCAATATGGCCTAAATCACTTTTTAAAATCAATCTTCCACTTTGATGACGTTCCCAAACCATCAACTCATCATAAAAACCCTCAACAGGCGTGTGACAAAGCCCAAGGCCTCCCAACATTTAATTCAAATTGATTTAATTGATTTAAAACCCCAATAAGCATTTCAAAATTTTTAAATAATCTAAATGATTATTAGTATGACTATTATAACAAAACTGAACCAGAAATTTGGAAACAGAGCAAAGGTCACCAACTGCATCTTTCTTTTACTTCTATAACTAAATTGAAGCCAAATTTGGATTTTTTAAAAAATACAAAAAAATGACCACTCAATCAAGCCAAAGCTTGCCAATGTCAATGCCATAGACGCCTGCTGCCCCAGCTTAGGGTGGTGGTGCGCCACTATCTGGCGTCTTTTGGCCGCTGCCAAAGCAAACCTGGGCTGGCTCTGTTAGCACCCTAATGCTACTGGGTGTTATGTCCCCCTTGGGACTTAGCCCACCATCTCACTAGTTCCCAGGTGGTGCTCTGGAGCCCTTTTATGCTCCCACAGAGCAATTTGTGTTCAGCCTTCAGGTCAAATATGGGAACCTCATCCCATTTGCAAGTGCAGCCATCATTGAGATGACCAAGGTGGTTTTTAAACCCACCAGCTTCATTGATTTCTAACCCTTTAAGGGTTATTTTAACCCCAGTTTCCATTCTGAGGCCAATGCAATGGCAGCATCTAAGCTGCCATTAATTTTTAAGGTGATTCCTCTTCCTACCGTTTGCACCCAGCTCCCAGATGAGGCCACTTTGGTGGTCCAGTTCGACAGGTTGCCCTCCCACCTTTCCCCCAATTGCCTTTGGCATGAGCTTATGGAGGGTTTGGCCATTTATGGTGCAGACCCCATGTTGCAATTCATGGTTCTGAATGGATAAGATTGTTTGGCAGGTATGTGCACCTTTGAAATAATCTGCCCATTCCATTGTGACACCCACCTCATGATTCACCATCACATGGTAATCAGATCCACCCCTGATCACCCATTCTGGGCACATGTCGAGAACAGCTGCACCATTTGCCCCTTGTGCTTCAAGCTCAATCACTCAAAGTGCAAGTGCCCTACAGCTTCCAAATCCACCACTTCCACTGCTCCTCCCTCTGTCATCAGGTTGGCGGCTGGTTCAGCTCAATTTTTTAAATGGACTCAATCTTCTTGTCCCTAACCTCAGCAAATTCTGGCGCTGCTTCCAAGGCGGCAGCCAATCAAAACTTGAATTTTTTAAAAAAAAAATAAACAATTTGACTGGATTACAGAATCCTGAGTTGATGGCTGACTCAATTTCAGCTGAGCTGCCATGTTCAACAGCATGTGGCCAATCAGCTCCTGCCACTGCCCCAATTCTGTGTCTGGCCCAGTGTTGGCAGAACTTAATTCATTTGAGGCTCTCAAATGGATTGATGAGGATGAACTGCCATATCACGTCAAGCTGGATTTCACTTTGGAAAAAGTTTTTGTTGATCCTCCTGAATTGTGGCCCCACCATTTTCTCCCTTGAAACAGTTTTCCCATTTAAAAAATATTAATAAAATGGCAGTTGAAGCTGCAGCTGCCCCTGCCAACACCCTCCTTCTCCAGCAACTTCACGTGGCAATGGAGCCCCTTGTTGAGGGCATCTCTATCCCAAATTTCCCCATGAATTTTGAGAAAAATGCTAAATATGAAATTGAGGAACTCGCTTTTGGTATGAGCTGCGCTTGCATCAACATGGCAAAAACTTCTTTTTAACCCCACTTATCCCAAAACCTGCCGGTGCATCAAGTCTTTCACTTATGTGCCAGCTCTCATCACTTTTTCTGACATCATCTTGCTCAATATATTGAGGAGATGGACACCGCCGGCCTTATAAATGAAGAAACCCCACAACTATACCCCCTTATGCCCCATGTTGCTGATGCTCCCACCCCAATGCTGTCTGCAATGGTCTGCCATCTAAAGTGGGTGCCAGACATAAGTTTCCCCAAAGCTTCCTCACTTTCTGATATGGCTTCCTAGGCTGTTAGCTGAGGTGCCATATTAGGAAAAAAATTTCTTATAACCATTTGTTTGGCCCATTTGCATATTAAGATGTGTGGCAGCTCCCTCTTTTAGGTTGAGCACCATGAGTGCTAAAAAAAGCAAAGGTCTCCAACTGCAAACCAAGGAGGATTGTTTTCTCTCCTTGTCTCCTCCACTATTGGGAGATGCCCCTGCAAGACCTGCAGTTGCCCCCTTTGCAGCCATTTGGTTTGCTATGAGGCCTTTGGTATGGCCTTGAATTTTTATTTACCTCACAAAAAACATAGGGCGTCTCTCCTACAAGTAATCAAAACGGCTATGCCATTGTCATTCTGGGCTTTCCACTGGGTTGTTACACCCAGATTGGAAGCCCAGTCTTACTTAACCAGAAGGTTCCATGAAAGGATGCTTGAAACCATATATATGGTGTTAAAAGCCTGTTTAACCTGCAGGACGCAATATCATACATGTCCCCACTAATAGCATCAAGTTTTTACTCCCATGTCACTATTTAACATGGCCTTATTGATGTAATTGAGCCTGTATCCATGGGTATCTATATCATCTTTACATCCCACTTGTCATTGACCATTTAAACAAGGTGTCAAGGCTATCTCTATACTAGCTGCCACCACTAATAATATGGCCTTATTTCTTTTCTGCTCCATTTTCACATGATTTAAATGCTTTAGGGTCTTAATTTCTGATAATGGGCTAAATTTACATACAAATTCTCCAATAATTAGAAGAATTGTTTGTATAAGACAACACTTTTATGAATCTTAAAATCCTTCAACTAATGGGGCATTAGAACGAGAAAATGGTACCCTTATTTTTTATTCTGCATACCATGGCATCCATTGATTCCATGCAAATGAAATTGTTACCTGCCATCCACCTTGGTACCCTACCAGAAAAGTCATCACCACATAATCAATATGTCACCATTTCAGGCCCTAAAAAGTAGAAAACCACAATCACCTAGCATTGTCCAACCACTGATAGACTCTTCCACTCCTGAAACTGCCAAATTAACCATGAAAGTATTAACCAATAAAAACTATCAAGTTACATGCACTTGACGTCCAAGGGATCACTATGACCACTACAAAAGAGACTACACAATTTACTGCCCATTGACTGGCTCTTCCCATGTCAAATATGGAAATCCAATTTTATTTTACCATCATAGCCCTGAAAGGTGGCCCAATAAGCTTTACACTTCTTGGTTGGGCCTATATTGAGTCCTATACAAGGCCAGTTCTGAGTATTATATTGCAGATGTTTTCTGGGTACTGTGGTTAAATGGGGTTCATGCTAAATTCCTGTGGGCCTATGTCCCCCTCTGACAGGATCTTAAGGGGGCACTTTTGGCTTTTGTAATGGAGGATAATCCAAATTTACTAAATATTGAAATGATGAGTGTTTAATCGCCCTTCTCCAGGATCAAGCCTCTCTGACACAAATGAATTATTGATTTATAGATTGATGCCCCAAATGAGCAAGAACTAATAAAAGGGCTTAAGGAATCTTCACAAAGTATGATTCTAAGAGGGCCACTAATTTATGAACTGGTTAAACTTTGCCCAAAAATCAGAGTCACAATCTATAAGCGTCAAAACAGAGGGATCATGGCAATTTAAACGTTAACATAAGAATATTATTGCTTCTCAGATCTCATACTGGATGAGAAGTGAAGATCTTGATTGAGAAGGTCCTGTCACACTCTACACCACAAGGCTTTTCCACATTCTAAAGTATTTTGAATAATTTTATAATAATGCTAGCATAAAATCTTTTCATTGATCTTAATTAGTGTATATTTGTTGAGAATTTTTCATTCTCAATACTAGGTGACTCCATTAGTGTGCCAGGCCAAACAGTATGAAGACTGCTGGCCCTTGATTTTTCACAATCATTGGCGACCTTTTCCTAGAAATTCGCAGGGCAACCCACCAATCCAGCAGACCAACAACTTCTCTTTCTGAGGCTTAACCACTTGTTACCGCTCAGAGGTCCTCTTTGGAACTTGTCCAACAATTGTGGTTCAGCGGCCTCTATTGACTCCCTCAGGGTTTCTCCCCTTCAATCTTTTCAGTTCATCATTGTGGCTGCTAGTTGATTAAGTTCCCATGGGGTTTCCATCTAGTTTAAGGTTGGGAGTTGGTTGCACCAACCACTCCAGGTGTTTTAACCCAGCACCTAACAACTGGGGATCTTGAGTTTCATTTCTACAAGCTAAGCTAACTACTGTTAACTAAAAATTTAATAAAGATGGGAAGACAGAAGATAGATTTGTTAAGAGGGAGATCAAACTATTTATAGGCATTTCTTGCCTGTCCACATCATTGGCATTTATGCCAGCATCATCAGTACTCACTGGTGATTCTCCCTGCTTAGTATTTGTCAGCACTCTCACTGGCAATACTCATCATCCTCAAATGTCTATGATTACATTGATCCTTAATTCATCACAATCTGAATTAAATAAATATATTGTCATCCTCAGCATAAGTCACCGGTGCCAATTTAAACCTAAAATACTGCCAGGGATTCCACCTGATACTCTCACAAAGTCAAAATACAATTCAACTTTATTTAGTTAATATTAAATGGTTCAGCATCCTTGGCATAAGTTGATGGACCTCTGAGATTTGACTTTCTGCTGGAAATCCCACAATCATTTTCACATGAAGTTGGTGCGGGGATAAAATCTGAGCTTAAACAGTTAATATTAATTGGTTCAACATCCTTGGCATAAGCTGCTAGTGTTGAAATTAACTAAAACTATTGGGATCATCTCGCAATACTTTTTTGATGTTGAATATAAGTAATCCATCATCTTAATTGATAATATTAATTATCTCAACATCCTCAGCCTCAGTCACCAGCGTTGAGACCCACCAATTTTCTATTGGGCATGATGCCCAATACTTTCTTGATCCTGCAGATCAAGACAGCTCAACCCAACCAAATGGGGAGCACAAATTGGGGTATTATCATTAATTATTAATCAATATTAGCAAACTAATCATTAATCATCCTCAATTAATTATTATACTAATTTCATTAATATGTGAGGAATATCATCTGGTTAAAAATCCAACAATATTTTTATGCTTCTTTGAATATTCACATCAAAAGTATCTGCAGTTGTGAATCAGTATAATTGTCAATAAATGGACCCTTCTGTCACAAAAGTGCTTTGACATTGCCATACAAAAGCCTTTCTGTCACTAAGAGCCATCTCAAAGGAAGCTAGATTCTCTTATTAGGATGTCTCCAGGAAACAAAAATAATCAAATCTTTGTCTCTACTATAAAGGGGAAACTGATGCTAGAATCACTCTTTCAAAATATACATAAATTTTATACCTTATATTTAATTATATAAATTTAGGTTTAGGTTAAGTTTCAATATATAAAAAGTTGCTTTAACTCAACTAGGAACCACTCAGCATTTAAGTCTGGTTACTAATGATCTTCCAAAGAGTCATGCGCTCAATGAGGCTGCCATAAATGACAAGAGGACATTTTTGGCTTGCATTCCCCAGCACCTTGATATGATGGTTCAATGTTGACTAAGATGCTATCAGGGCATGCCACATGAGTCCCTACAGGTGACCATAGGGTGGGCTGAGCTAAGAGTTGCTGCACCACACCTTGGCCTGATATTGGGCCTTAACTAATATGAATAACTGTATTCTACAGGCTACTCCATGGGTGGCAACTAGAGGGTTATTGATGTCATAAACATGACATAATTACAGGCATAAACTATAATAACTAGGAGTAAGTTGTTAAGGCCAAAGGTATCAAGATGGCTTCATTTATCTAAAACATACCTTGGACCAACATTGGGCAAGGGCAAAATGCTCAGGTTGGTACCAAGGATTCATATGATGAGATTAACGGTGTTACATCAAAGGCTTTGAAAGCTTTAAAGTTATTCAGTTTTAAAATGGGTCTTTACATTTCATCTTCAAATTTAAGACTTGAGCAACGTTCAAAGTATAATTTTATCAAATTAGGAAATAGTTGTCTTCAATACAAAGTCTAAGTTTGGGATGTCTAAATTATGGTACTGCCATCAATACTAGCTTATTATATTGGAAAACTCGGATTAATGCCATGAAAAAGTAACCATGAGCATCCCCATCTCCCTTATAATCATTTCCCTCAGACTAAATAATTTTTTGTCAACTTCCTTGTTAAAAAGATATAATTATTTATATAATGACCCATGATGTTGGATACCTCATTGAGGAGGCCCGCAGCTAAGCCATCCCAATGGGTCATTATATACATCTAAAAATGAACGTGGATCCAATACCACATTAAGGGAGTCTGGACAGCTTAAATGAAAGCTCCTCAAGCCTAGAAGCGACTATCAGCTTGTAATGAACTCTACCTTAGAGTATAAACAAATTACCACCTTCTTGAGACACCTGGTGATCTTCACAGCCTTTTTTTAAAATTGAGCCATCAACGCATTGGAACCATCCATAAGGTCTAATTCTTATATGTTCAATGGCTAATTACTGGTTTTGAGCTTAGATCCCACATCACCTCTTCAGTATTTAAGAAAGCTACAGACACTCTTCTTATAGTTGAAGCAAACATGGCACCTCCTGTCAGGATAGTGTCTGTAACTCTCCAATACCTTGAGATGTATGGAAGGATCAAAGCTCAGATCAACAGGGAATTTAATATTGTAATGCCAAAGAGAAGCTCATATCAGTTGGTGACCACAATTTGGAAGCATAGACGCAATAATAACAGTAAAAAATCAAATTCATCAAGTTAAGAAGAGGTTAATCACTTGGACAGACTCAAATGGGGAGTTCTTTAACAGTTTAGTTGATTTGATCTAGACTCTGTGGTTCTTTAAAAAGAGAGTTCTAGAATTAATGATTTCAGAGATCAATTTTGCATCTAATACTAAAGGATAAAATGATCTAAATTAGTGAAGACATCCTCAAGGAGGTCCGTGGATATGACTGTTAAAAAACTCATATAACATACTTTGATCTGCAAGAATCAAATTAGAAAAGTAAATTTGACCAAAGGACAAATTGGTCTAAAACCCCATATTAAAGAATTTTGTGTGGGTCATGATCAATATATCTCTATACTAAGCTTATCTTAAACATTGTTATCAGATTATCTTCCATAGTTGTGCAATATTTAGAGTAAAAACAAACTTGAGACTGAAATTTAAAGGCATATAGACCTGATTCTTTAGTAGTAGATTTAGTTAGATGATTGAGTTTATGTGAAAATATTAGATATTAAAAATTCATTTTAGCCCACCATTTATTTGTTCTTTAAAATATGTTTGTCAGAACATTAGTCATTTCATTAGTGACATGAACCATATCTAAAGGGTTTTCTAAATCTCATGTCATCAGGGGAATTTTGGCTGAGATCTTTATATTATGAGACTTAACCATTGAGTAAAGGTTCAGAGGTTTTGAGAGAAATTTCTAATAAAGATAAATAAGAGTAATGGAAATTCTATTTAAATAGGAATAAATTTCATTTTAAGTAGTTCCAGAAAAGATTCAAGAATAAAATAAAAGAGGAAATATCTCAGATGATGAGGGATAGGCGCATATCACTTGTTGGTGGAAGTAGATTTGAAAATGTAGGAGGTGATGGCAAAATCCAGGTTTGAAGTTGGAGTAGATCAGGATTCGTCACTAAGATTTTGACTGAGATTAGTATTGATAACACAATTAAGTGGTTTGTCATTATCTGCCATTTGGAAGACAACATATATTAAGGTAGAATAGGTGGCATAGGGTTATTAATGAGGTGAACAGAGGAGCTAAACGATGAATACAACCTTGGCCTTTTTATGATATTAAGTTGGTTTGGTCATTCTTCTCTATCTCATTGGCTAGTGGAGCACTAAGAGGGAAATTTACCTATAATTTGTTAGGGCTTGAACTCAGCATATTATAATAAATCTCTCTGTGCTAAAACAAAATATTTTTAATAAATTTGGGCCCTAGGAATAATAAAACATTTTATAAAATAGATTGTAAGCAATAATTATAGGCTTCAAACCCAATAAGCTATTGCCTTGTAAATATGAATCAATATCAATACCATTAATAAATAAATTAAAATTGATCAAAGCAATAAAGAAATCATACTTCTAAATTTAATACTTTAATTAAACTAGGGCAAAATCTGATACTCCTTTTACCATCTTTAAAGAATCAATAATTGACACCTTTGTCCAACAATAAATGCTTTACCCCTTCCCAAATCTGGTCTAGGTGTATTTGGGACCAAGCAAAATGAACAACTTTGTGGTTATATATCTGGCAACATCATCCTTTTTCTTGTAATGAATCCCTGAAAATTTGACATTAATCAAGGCATTCTTACTCAGCTAAGCAGTTATGTGACCTGGCAACACCCTCACTAACGTCCTGTTTTGACGCTTACCTATTTTGCTAAACAACTGAGAAAACTATATTTTGGCATGGGTTAGCATTTTGTCAAAGTAGCAATGAGATTCTTGTGTTGATCTGACCATAACAGGAATGGCTATTTTTAGGATACTGTCACCTAATATATACCCCAATTTCTGTAATTATGTCACTACTTGTCATGTCTATCAAGTTTCTTTTTAGCTCAACCCTCGCTGACCTATTAGCTAATAAACCACTAAAACATTTATGAAAAGAGTAATATTTTTAAGGTCACTCTCTACAGCCATTAATGGATGCATATCAATAAACGCCATGATTTTATGATGTGATCTCTAGTTAAAGCTGTACCAAAAAGTAAATACACTTACTACAGCTCAATTATATATATTAAAAGGTACTCACAACCTAAGATCTTCTATACCATCTTATTTAAAAGGTTCTCCATCTTTAACAAATTAGTTGATGAGATTGTTAGGAGTGGGGGTACCCAAGTTTGCTTTAATAGTTAGCTTGCAGTTTTGGCAGAACCAACCAAACAACTAAATAACAAGAAGTATGACAGCCCTAAAGCCCTCTATCCAACCAGGGTTAATCATTTTAGCAGGAGCATTTTGACTGTGATGTGCACCATGATGCTCAAAAATGCTTTTTCAAAAAATAGAGAACCAAAAAGTCGGAAAGTCAAAAAGGTTAATTAAGAAAACAAGGAGAATTTGAAAGTGCAAAATAGGCTATAACTTCACAAGTGAGAGCACTGGCCTATATATAAAAAATAACTTCAGTGGCGGCTGCACTTTTTTTAACATACTGTACCTGTTTGTTCTCTTCTTTAAGCGTAGTAAGATCTGAGTAATATGCACAGAAAAGTGTCAGAATTGCAAAGATGTCATGCTAATTTTAGATTAGCAAGGCTATGGGGCACACCATGATTGGCTGCTCCCTAATTAAGCTAAGAAAACTTTCAAAAAAAGGAAAAACTATAAGCGCTCCAACTGCAGTAGCCTAGCTTTTGATTGGCTACAAGAAATAGAAAAAGGGATATCAGTGGAATAACATAAAAGGGAGATTCAGAATCAGTAGATGGGAAATTAAGATCCATAGCAAAATTTAATAAAATTCCAAAATTAATTAAAAAGGAAGTGAAATTTTAGGGATTAGTACCACTGCTTATCAAGTTGATTCCTGTATAGATGAACTTTGGGTAGGGGACTATTATGACTGTGTTGGTGTTGTGCACCAATGCCCCAAACTGAGATAGCAAATAGCAAGGCAGTCCATAAAGTCCTGGCCTATCATATACCATGCATGGAAGTTTTCTGGGTTTTATCCTATTTTCTCATTTTCTTCAATTCCCTTTAATTAGTGTGGTATTGTCCTCAGGTTGTCCCACCTCAAATAAATTATTTAAAATTTCAATAAAAATTTAAAAGTTAAAAAAAAATATGGGCTATTAGGAATTTTATAAAATTAGAAAATTGTGGGATAATGACAAGAGTGTGAGAAAACTTAACTGGAGTGAATGTTCCATTTTGGTTGTGCAGCTGAGGGATTTCTCTGCATAAGGCTAAACCTCTCTAAATAAAAACTACTAAAAAATGGGAACAGAAGCAATCTGAAAAGAAAGAGGGTAGAAGGTCCTGAAAAGCCTTACATTAACCTTCTTTTTTCCAACCTTTTAACAAGGTTGCCCTATTGGGACTTCATTTTCATGGGTTAAATACATTAAAGAGGGGCAAAGTGATGGCGGGATGTCACACTGGTGGGAAGAGATACAGAATAATAAGTTACTCCTTCTTGGAAAACAGGTGGGCAACAGTAGGATTCTACATGTGCTGTGGGCTTTGTAAAATAGGAAGGTTAGGACAAAAGGGGATGGGAGGCTGAGAAAAGGCCAGGATGGCACTCAAAAAGAAACTGATGTGGGATGAAGGTCAGCAGTCTCATTCTTAGGCATCAGACCCAAAGCAACCAGAAAGCTCACAGGGAGAGTACAAGGGGCTGCATGAGTTGTGGGAGTAGACTTCACTGTGAGACATGCCTGCACCACACATTTAATCCCAGAGGAACCGCCAAAGGCAACTAAAATCCATGGGCTGGATCCAGAAATGCACAGCCTCAAGAATGGAATTAGTGCATGGTTAGTAGAAGCTTACAAAAGGTGGCAGGAGCTGGATGAGGAGACATGCAAACTAACAGACAGGCCCATATATGGGTAGAAGGGTCTCACCAGATAGGAATGGCAATTAAGGGAGGTCCATGCTGCATTGCAGCAGAATTTAATAGAAAAAGTGGCTTATTTTTTTAGGACTGAAGGCGCCCAAGTTTGCTTTGTTAGTTAGCTCTAAGTTCCTCTGGAATCACTCAAGCAGCAAAACAACAAGAAGCATAATGGCTCCAAAGCCCTCTATGCAACCAGGGCTTAACCGTTATAGCAGGAGCATGATGGATGTAATATGCACCATGATGCTCAAAAATGCTTTTTAAAAATGGAAAACAAAAAGTCAGAAAGGCGAAAAAGTTAATTAAAAAGATAAAGAGAATGTGAAATTGAAAGTGCAAAAATAGGCTAGTACCCTCACAAGTGAGAACACTGGCCTATATAAAGGGAATGACTTTAGTGGCAGTTGCGCTTTCTTAACATACTGTACCTGTTTGGTTTCATCTTTAGGTGTAGTATGATCTGAGGAACATGCTTAGGGAAGGGCCAGAATCACAAAATGGACGTGCTACTTTTGTATTGGGTGAGGTAATGTGTAACAATTGGGATTAATCCAATCATTACATTTTAACATGTGTTCAGATTTTCTAAAACCTGAGTCAAATCATTTAAAAGGATTTTTGGTTGTGGTTTAGTTTGGGCGCTGGGTTGTGCCTCACCTGAGCCATTAACTAGGCTTTCAAGAGTCTAGTTGATAATTTGGGTGAAACCCAAAATAGAAACCTGTTGTGGATTTATCATGTTGCAAAATTTGTAAATCCTCAACCTCTGGTAGAATCAAGGAAATGCCACTTGAAGCGCAAGAATTATAAGCATGAATTGAGTCTAGCTCTCAAAATGGTAATATTTAAAATCAAATTGGCTGCAAAAATGGTGATTGCAATAATGTTGCAGATGAAATGACAAATGATCTAATCATCAAAAAAACCAGTAACAATGAAACTCTAAATGAGATATGTTCCTAAAAAAAAATATTTGTTTGAGTAATGTTGAGAAGGAAAAGAATGATTTAGTTTCAGAACAGTGCACCAAAAAGGAAAACAATAAAAATGAAAGAAAAACGGTGCCATCAAGCAACCAGAAAATTAAGTTCACCAATGGTAACAAAGGTTTGGACTCTACCAAAGTGCACAGGAGCCATGGAGCCAATGACCCTGATACCTCAGGCTCCACACACTGCTGCAGTGCACAAATTCAGAAACCTGAGAAAATGAGTGCCCAAGAGAGAAACTAATTAAAGAAGAGATTGCACCAAAGTTCCTGAAGAAGATTCAATATTTTTCCATCCACTATTCATTTTATAACTAAATTCAGTCTTTTACATCCTGATTTCTTTAATATTTAGTATAAAAATACTAAGTTTTTATATAAAATAAACAGCCTATTCCACAGAATCTTAAGTTTGTCCTTCAATTTGATTTTCACTTTAACTGAAAATAAGTGAAAAGTAGTGACTGCAAGTAACCAGTTTTGAGTACACTACAGTTGAAGACACTCATTTTGAGAAGGACTCCTTGTAAGGTTAGGCTTGCAAGGAAAGATGTTGAGATAAGTTCCGTTGGGTTGAGGGAAGATTTTGATGTACACATGATTAATCATAAAGAAGATACACAGTTGGTGTGTGAGTGTCAAGTTTATAGCTCTTTTAGGAAGTTTAAGCCAAGCTGGTTAGTGTCATATCTGTGCAACAGATTACCCCTTTTGACACCCCAAGTTCAAAATTCCAGAGTTAATTGAGCAGGACCCAAGTTGGAAAGTCTGGTGCTCACTAAAGGGTTGACGCCAACAACACAGTTGAGAAGAGAGGGTTCAGGGCAAGCAGAAATGCCTAGTATCAAGACCATGGAGGTATGCCATGGTGAAGAAGCAGCAGGAAGCTTATCCCCAAATGAAAAAGAGATGAATGAGGCAAGGCTGCAAGTGTCAGAAAAAGATGTAGTGAAGTTGAGGTTGTACCTATATTGGGTTTTAGACACCACTTGTTGGGTTCGAGTGGCTACTACTCCAGTGTTAGGGCACATACCAGTGACTAGAAGAATTGAAACTGATCTGAAGGGAGTTGAGAAATGGGTCTAACACCTTGAATCAGAAAATGGAATAAATGTATGAACATTGAATGATTATGGTGAACGTTTAGATCACCATGAGACTGTTTTGGATGACATTGATTGAAACTTGGAAGAAATTAAGGATTAACTTCAAGTAAAACCACAGCCTGCTCTAAGCCCTTCACTAGAAACCTCTTGTTTGGAAACGCTGGTGTTAGCGGCGCAGGGAGCAACATCTCCACAACATCAGTGAAGCGCTCCAGTAGAGGAAGACCTGAACTTTAAACTCTATTTCAAAACCATGTTTACTCCTGGAGAGGGAACAATAGCTAGGTTTTTACAAATGTATGATAACAGCATGGATGGCGCTAGTGACAAGCAGAAGGCTCATCACGTCCAAGGCTGTATGAGCTGCAAAGCACAGGAGATACTCAGCGCTAGTTTACATCCTGGTTTGACCTGGACCAAGGTCAAGAAAATCCTGTATCAGAATTCAGTAGCGCACAGGATGTAGAGAATATGAAGCAAGAGTTCATATTGATAGAAATGGGCAAGATGGAGATATTTGCAAACTAAGCCACTTAATACTACCTTTGAGCACAACAACTATGGACCACAGGGACCTTAGACTTACCTACCGTGAAGATTGTCTTACTCAGTTCTTAGAAGCAAACCCAGCCCTCAAGATGCACATGATGCTTGCGGTCAAAATGGCTGGATCTCTCAAGGCCATCAAGGAAGCTTTACTAGATGTGCAAGAAACTTATAAGACCAAAAACAAACCAATGACTCAATCAACATGCAGAGTTGAAAAAGTAGTGTACGCTACACAGGATAAGAGTGACAAGCCAAAAGATAATAACTTCAAAACAAATTCATGGTGTCAGTGCAAGGAGTTCACGTGCCACAAATGTCACAATCCTGGTCACTATTGACAATCTTGTCCAATGAAAGGTAATGAAGAAAAAACCCCTTCACCAAAATAGTAAACCCCTGAAACTGTAAATTGGGTGAACCTACACGTGGAAGAAGAGGATGGTCACCAAGATGAAGACTTAATAAATACCGGTTACAATGTCTTAGGAGCCCTCAGTACTGTATCTTTACCTGCACAATTAAGGGTACATGGATCTACCAATGAGGGGTTAAAATCAACATACCTAGCTCAATCAAATAAGCCCATTCAAGTAGTCAATAGTTTTGAGAGGAAAGTGAACAACTTGTATTGGACACCTTCAAGATTATTGAGAAGACTAATACACTGCACGCTGAATTGATATCCAATACACCCAAGCAATTAGAGAAATTTAAAAAATCAGCTGATGACGAGCTGTCAACTGAAAATCTATTTGGGAAGAGTGTAACCAAAGTGGAAGTTGTGATAAAGCATGTAAATGTACTGGAAGTCCTCAATACTAGTGCCTCAGTCAATATCATGTCCTCAAACTTAATGAAGAAGCTGAAATTCATGCCAGGCATTGAATACCATGTGAGATATCAGTCAGCAGGACCTGACACCATGCGTGCATTAGGGGCTTACTCTGCCTTACCCCTATGCTTTGGATGCATGGTACTCACTGCCTCTGCCATGGTCTTGGACAATGGCCACTATGACTTCCTTATTGGCACAAAGTTTTTATTGGAGTTCAGAGCAAAGATTGATTTTTTTAGAAGCACTGTGAGTCTGCTAAACTACCAGATGCCCCTTGTGTTTAAGGATGAAGACCTGAAATCAAGGAAGGGACCATCTAGTACTAAAAAAAAGGAAGCAGCAGATAAAAATGGTTGGGTGGTTCAAAGTATTTTTTGGCAATGCACCTGGCCAGTGGGTACTGGCAGATGGAACTGTCACCCAAAGACCAGGAAATTGTGTCTTGATCAGCAGCCAAGGCTTGTTTGAACCAACCCGGATGCCACAAGGGCTGTGCAACGCCCTGGCAACCTTTCAATACACCATGGACCAAACATTTGGAGAACTGAAGATGAAGAGTGTTCTTATCTATCTGGATGATATAACTGTACTAGCTGATTTACCCATGCTTCGCTATGGTGTCTATGAAATTAGATTTTTAATTTATTAATCTAGATTTTATATTATAGATAAACAAAACCACTCAGCCAAATCTAATTGCTCATCGAATCAGCCAAAAACCACTAACCACTCAGGTAAAACTAACTGAACTTATCAAAACAACCAATAACTAATCATCCCTACCATCTAGTACTAAAAAAATAACTAATCACCCCTCAAAGCTAAACTGTGTCCTATCGATTTAAACAAAAGCCATTAACCACTCGGCCAAACAAAAAAACCTATTAAATCAATCAAATAGCACCAAACTGCTACCCAAAACATCTCTTTATACTTAAAATCATTGAGTATATGACATATCTTCCAAACTACTAAATCAACTTCTACTTAACTTGCCCAAAGTATTTTATTAATTAGGTGAACCAAATTAGGCAGGATTTTAGAATATATAACCCTAACATCCAGATATCCATGCTTCACTAAGGTATTTGGTTTATCAAATGGTAAGCTCACATTGTAGCCTATAGGCTGTGCCAGCACTACTCTCAAGCCACTCGGACTAACAGCTTTGCTGTTGCCCTCATGGCTGGTGAGCTGATTATCCTAACTACTTAATCTACTTAAACTCTAATACTGATTTTTTTGAGTTTCAGTTGAGCAATTTGGTGAATTATTAGATAGTATTCGCCAATTCTCACCCACTCACCCAAATAGATTGACCCTATCAGACTCGAAGGTTTCAGATGTCAGTCAGTCAGTAAGTCAGTCAGTGAATGAAAGCTTTATTAAGTAGATGGCTATAGATAAAATTGAGAAATCAAACTTTATTGAATTTATATAAAATTACCAACCACAACCACTCAGCCAAACCCAATTAAACCTATTGAATTAACTAAAATATTAATCATTTATCTGAAACCATTGGCTACCGAATCAACCTAAATCCACCAACCACTTAGCCAAAACCAATTGTTGAACTTTTAAAACAACCAAAAACCAAAAACCACCAACCACTTACCAAAACCAATTAACTTATCGAACTAACCAATTACAAACTGCTTATTAAAACCGCTAATCTTATTAATCAACCCCAAAACCACCAACCCGCTCATTAAAACCATTTAAAATCGAATCAACCGAATATCTAACTGCTCAGCCGTAACGGTATACGATTTCCATTAAAAACATATAAGATTTTCACTTGTTACATATAAGTTATTCGAGGTGGGTCGACCTTGGGACAAATATACCACACCGAGAAAATTTTCTAGCCAGTACAGGTTTCGAACTCAAAACCTGCACTAGGGGTGGAAGCAGTTTTACCCGCTCGGCTAACCACCCTCACTTGTTACATATAAAACTTTTTATTTTACTATGAAAAATAAAAAATCCTTTCTTATTGCACATCTAAAGTATCTAGTGAATATTTATGTAAAGTTTCAATTTTCTAGACCTTGTCATTGTTGAGATACAGTGATGAGTGAGTGAGTGAGTGGGCTTTCACATTTATATATATATATTCAGTAGAATGTTCAGAGAGCATATTGAGCGCCTTTGAGAGGTGTTCCCGTGGTTGAAAGAATCGAATCTTAAACTGAAATGGAGCAAGTGCACCTTTCTCAAGGAGCAACTTGAGTTCTTGGGACATGAGGTCTATGCTCAGGGGATTTGACCTCAAAAAGGAAAGGTGAAGGCAATAACTAAAATAGAGTGTACAAAGAGTATGAGGGATGTCCAGGTGTTTCTGAGCATGTTTGGCTACTACTGACAGTTCATCCCACAGTTTGCAGACTTGGCTACTCCCCTGACATACCTACTAAACAAGGACTCTAATTTTGAGTGGGGACTATAGCAAGACCAAGCCTTTAAGGATCTGAAAAAGAAGTTGGTAGAGGTGCCAATCATAATATACCTGGACTTCAACAAGAACTTCTACCTATACAATGATGCCAGTGATGTAGGACTTGGTGTGATACTAGCACAACTAGATGAGGAGGGGATTGAGCATCTGTAAAAATTTATAGGTTTTCTGATTATTCTTGGCCAATAAACTCTATAAAGATATTACCTGCACAGGTTTGGGTTTTTTGCAATTCTCTGAGTTGTATGATAGTAGTTGATATAATCATTGATAATATTATGGTGACTATTATCTGTAGTTGAATTGAAGTATTAGATTTTGGTCCAATGCTTAGCCAGTATATCCTCTTGAAATACTTATAATTTCTTGAATAGGGATTTGTTCCCTTGTACTGCCTAACTTAATCTACTCTTAGATCCCTGTTTACATTTTCTCTGGTTTGACACACAGTTGGCAGCACTCCCCAACTTGATTCAGCTTCTTCTATAGATCACCACTCAAATCCTTACTCTTTATCTTAAAGAGTCTCCCAATTATCACGCATAACAATAATATCCTTGAGAAGAATAGAACTCAAAATGGATTATGATAAAGTTTAATAAGCTAATACTATAGTAAAAGTGATCTGGTAATTTGTGACATTTTATTAGTGAATTCTTTAGGGAATTTATAGTAGGGAATATGGCGCCCAACCCTCAGTTGGCACCTCCTCAATGAAATGGCAGCTGTTGCCACTGAATTACCCATCCTCATCTCAGCAGCAATGGACTTCCCCATCCTGGCTAGGATTCTATCATTGGACATCCTTTAGACCTAAAATAGAAAAAGTCAGAAAACATGTACCTAACATTTTCCTCTCAATCCACATGCATGAACCAAATATATTTGGCAAGCAACCTTCTTAGGTAATGGGACTTGTTATCTATTAAGGCAGGTTACAAACCAACTGATCACTTTGCTAGTTGCAGGCAGCATCACTCACCTCACAACTTACTCCTCAAATTTCCAATCAGTCAATGATGAAACCTGATGATCCCAATCAGTACACCTGATAGTTAATTAACTATCAGATGCCCCTAATTTGTCAAAAAATCTTCCTGACAAGATCTTAAGAATTCATCCAAATTGATCCCCAATGGATCTGACCATGCAAATAACATAAATCCCCCAAACATAGTTACCCCAAAATCAGGGTCAACCAATATCCAATTTACTTCATACTGGGAATTATTCCCTAATGATCCCTGGTAGTCTATCTGGCTTAGAATATGGGCAAAAATAGCAACACTATCCTATTGAATACTATTTAAAGGTCTTTACTAAAGAAGAAAGAAACTACACTGTTACAGAGCACTAATATCTTGCAGTGACTAGAACAGTGAAGAATTTCTGGCCATACCTATATGGAGTTCACTTTAAAGTCATAACAGACCATGCATCCTTACACTGGCTCAGAAACATGAAGGATCCTGATGGGAGACTAGCCAGATGGGTGTTCAGCTCCAAGGATATGACTTTAAAATTATACACTGGGCTGAAAGCAACCACCTAAATGCATATGGGCTCTCAAGATTGCCTGTGTTCTGTTTGCATGTGCATGAAAGCGATTGACTTTATGATCTAATTGGATTATCTGAAGAGAAATGGGAAGAAGAAACCAAAGAAGTCAAGTCAGTTTTAAGAAGATGTTCAAAGGACATGCAAAGAGTAGATGGAAAACTCCAAAAGTTCTTTAAAGGGAAAGTGGTATCCATATGTGTAACCTAGCAATTGAATGGAAGTAGTGATGGAGGCACACAAACATGTAGGATATGGAAGATTTCAGAAGACCTTAGCCTATCTCAAGGACTGGTTCTATCGAAAGGTTATAACTGATGAGTTGCACCAAGCCTTGGAGATGTGTGTACCATGTGCAAGCTTTAGACCGTTGGAAAAGAAGTTTGAGTTTACACCAATCCCACCATCCGCACCTTTTCACAATGTATCTATTGATGTGGTAGGACCACTACCAACTGCCTCAATTGGGAACAAGCTTGTTATAGTAGCAATTGACCACTTCACAAAGTGGATTGAGGCAGCGGCAATCAAAACATACACTGCAGGGACCACCGCCCAATTTCTTTGCAATCAGATTATCACAAGACATAGTTGTCCCCAGATCTTGCTATTAGATAATTGGAAGAACTTCATCTCTGAAGTAGTGAGAAAACTTATGGACTTGGTAGGGATGAACAGCTGTTCACTACCCCCTATACACCATCATCAAACAGAAGTGTGGAATGAGTAAATGGGACATTATCTGGGATTCTCAAGAAGATAGCAGTTAACTAAAAATTGAAGTGGGATACCCTTTTACCATCCGTACTGTTTGCTTACTGACTTAGCCACCACAGGGTTATTAGGATGTCTCCTTTCAAGGCGCTCTATGGGAGAGAAGCTGCCTTACCTACCCTGTTGGCTCCAATAATTGCCACGGATCACAAGAACTTACCCCCTGGGAACTATCAGCAAGATTTGGCTGATGAGATTATATATATACAACTAGAAGCCAGAAAGAATATTGAGCACAGTATTCCAAAAGGACAGAAAGACAGTAAGAAATGTGCCAACCTGCCAGAATTTGGAGTCAACAATAAAGAATTGTTTTACCACCTATGCGGAAGCCATCTTGAGAAGCTTCAAGCCATTTGGACTGGACCATCAACTATACTGGCCAAGAGGGGCCATGAATAGTCCATCTGAGATGATGCCACCAATATTGTGTTCAACAGAGTCTACACAAGACACCTTAGATCCTACCCTCAGTCTTGTCTTAGAAGGGGTGGTGTCATGGATTTGGCAAACCACAAAATTGGTAAATCCTCAACCTCTGGTAGAATTATAGAACTTCTGATCAAAGCATAAGAATTATTAACATGAATTGAGTCTATATCCAATAAATATAATATCACAAATCAAATTGGCCTTAGAAAGGTAATATCAATAATGTCACAATGAAATGATAAACAATACAATCATCAAAGAAAACAGAAATGATGAAACTTTAAATGAGATATTCTCTCAAAAAGGATATATTTGTTTAAGTAACATCAAGAAGAAAAAGAATGATTTAGGTGCATAATGTTGCACTGAAAAGGAAAACAATTGAAATGAAAGAAAAATGGTGCCATCAAGCAACCAGAAAATTAAGTATACCAACGGTAATGGAAATTTGGACTCCACCAAAGCACACAGGAGCCACAGAGCTGAAAACCCTGATACCACAGGCTCCACACACCACCATAGTATGCAAATTCATAAAACTTGAGAAAATGAGTGCTCAAGAGAGAAATCAATTAAAGAAGAGACTACACCAAAGTTACTGAAGGAGATTTAATATTTTCCCAATCCATTATTCAATCTATCACTCAATTTATTGTTTTACATTCCAATTTTTTAGTATTTAGTATTGCATAATAAAAATAATTTAAAAAAACAGCCTATTTCACAAAATCTTAAGTTTGTTTTTCATTTGGTTTTTATTTTAACTGAAAAAAAGTGAAAAGTAGTGACTGCAAGTAACCAGTCTTGAGTATACTACAGTTGAAGACACTCATTTTGATAAGGACTCTTTGTAAGGTTAAGCTTGCAAGAAAATAGGTTGAGATAAGCTCTGTTGGGTCAAGGAGAGATTCCAACATACAAAGGATTAATTGTAAAGAAGATGCACAGTTGGCATGCAAGTGTCAAGTTTACAGCTCTCTCAGGAAGTTTAAGCCAAGCTGGTTAGTGTCAAATCTGTGCAACAGATTACCCCTTTTGATGCCCCAAGTTCAAAATCCCCAGAGCTAAGCAAGCAGACCCCAAGGCGGTGAGACAACCTTAAAAGGTCACACCCGCAAATTCTAAAAAATTGCTTTGAATTCTCTCTCAAGTTTCCATCCCTGGAGCAGGTTTTGCCTTGAGCCTGAGGGGCCACCCTTATCACATTAAAGATTTGATCTGCTCTCTTGATTTACTCCACTTATCAATCCTTTTATTTTGAGAATTAAATAAGGTTAACACAGAGTTTCCTTGGCACCTTTTACCTTTTTATCTTTTTTTCTTGTTTTTTGTGTGTTTTCTCATAGTTGAACCAATTTAACTGCCATTCAACTTTGCAACTAACTTTGAGTTGCAATATTTTGCTGTTGTCAGTCAGCGCCAAACCTATTGCATCAAT
The DNA here is from genome assembly GCA_022478985.1 of Massospora cicadina. NCBI lineage: Eukaryota > Fungi > Entomophthoromycota > Entomophthoromycetes > Entomophthorales > Entomophthoraceae > Massospora > Massospora cicadina. Next base: position 35,554 of record JAKSZP010013321.1, on the reverse strand, counting down.
GACATTTGTAAACTGATATATTTCCTTTTGTTACACAGTGGGGCATGCCATGATTGGTTGCTCTCTAATCAAGCCAAGAAAATTTCTAAAAATTTTGCAAATCAAGATGTGCTCCACCCATGGTGGTATAGCACTTGATTGGCAACAGGAAATTGAAAAGGGAATATTTGCAGAATATAATAAAAAAAGAGTCAGAATAAGTGGATGGAGTTAATATTTATACCAAAATTGTAATATTGTACTACAAAAATTACAAATAAAGGGGAAGTGAAATTTGGGGTTTTGGAAATTTTGAATTTAGGAAATTATGGGTGATAGAAAGGGTGGTATGCAAGAACTTACCTGGAGTAGAATGTGCCATTTTTGTGGTGCAAATGTGGGATTTCTTTTTATATGAGCCTAATACTCTCCACATAAAAACTGTTAGGCAATGTGGGAACAAGAGCAATCTGAGAAGAATGAGGGTAGAAGGTGCTAAAAAGCCTATCAGAAATAATCTTCCAAATAAAGGTTAATTATTTTATAATGACCTCATATAACCCCCCATTAGCAATAGTGTAAGGATCCCAGCTGCCCCCAGAAAACTGATTTGGTTGATTTACCCCTTTCAATCTAAGAAGGGAAATGCCCCCAGGACTTTCATTAGGAGAATTGTCAGATTTAGGGCACACCCTCAGCAAGCGGTAAGTTTTTGCTGAGGCCCATTGATTTGATGTTATGACAAGTTAAAGAATGAATGGGAGGATTTTACTGAGAAACTTGCTTTGGCCAAAGCCTATGTAATAAAAATTGCAACAATCTGTGATGAAATCTGGGCATGATTGGGCAGATTGAGACCAAAGCCCCAACAGGAAGATCATCTTAGAAATCAATTTGACAATGATCCCTCTAAAGGTGAGAAAATTTTGTTCAGAAAATTGCAAGATATGCTGGCATGCTGGAACCCAAATGAAAGCAAAAATTCAGCAACAGGAAATGCAAATTAAGGCACCTACAATGTAAAGGCTGAGCCATGATGCAAGAAGTCCCATCATTTTAGAAAGATTTGCACATCCAGTTATAAGAAATGTTCCCAAGTCTCTGCCCCTCACTTCCCTTCAATTAATAAAAACCCAATGCTCTGCTGATGGCAGAGTGCTGGATTATTTTATACTATTCTTGATAAACTTTTAATTTCACCAAAATTCTTTGAATATTTTATATGTTTCAACTAGTCTGGAGATCTCCAAGAAACCACCCTAACTGATGGAGTGTCCACACATATTATATCATTGATAATGGTGGCTGTCACATTGTTTATCTCAGTTATTGCCTCTCTCAGTGTGAAAACCCTCAGAAGTCATACCCTACAAGTTTTGCAAGGTGCAAAAAATTCAGCAAAACGACCATCAAAAATTTCAAAGCAAATGGGATGACCAAATGCTCAACTATATCCATCTGAACTACAAAGAAAATAGAAATGATGATTTAGTGGTCACATCTTGGGGAGCCTCTGCTAGTATTTAATTCTGATGAAAAGACTGCCACTTTTCAGTATCAATTATGTACTCAAAAGTGTCAGGAGTATGGCTTAAAAGTAACCCCAGAGGGCTGATCAACCCATTACTTAATCCAATTTGACCTAATCTTGGAGTAAATGGGAATGAAGATTCAGCAGATGCTACTCAGAGCAAAATGACTAGATTGAAACCAACAAGGACCTTGTTACCACACATTACCAAATGCATATTCAGATGAGCTGGGAATCCTACCTGAATGAAAAACACCAATGGCTGAAATAACCCTCTCCTTCCAATCTTAGCTGTTCAAACTCCATATTTGAAGCATTGTCAAGATTACTTCCAGCTATCAGCTTACTGGTCAGAGCAGGAATGATGTTTATAGATCAGTACTTTCTACAATTTTCCCCATGTAGTTCTAACTTGCATATCATCAGAATGGCAATCCCTTGTGGACTATGGATGTGTTCATGGGTATTAAAGTACCCCCTATGGATGCCCAGTCTTTCTTTGCCATGTCAATTTGTCTGACAAATAGATTACCTTCATAAATTAACCAAAACCTAATATTCACCCTTTAAAAGGGTTATATGATAATATAGAAAAGTGGTCTAAATAATTATCTACATTCTCATGGGTCTACTACACTAATATTTATAATACTCATAAAAATCTTTATAAACTCTTATTTGGATCACATATCATCCAATACTAACATTTGGAACCTAAAAACTAAGATCTCACCTGATAGAGAAGAACCAAAGATCACAAAGATACCTAAAAATATGCTTTAAAAAATGAAGATTTTATAATTATCAACCTAAAAACTTTAAAAATTTGGTGTAATCAATCTTTTAATTTTATAATTGAGCTATTAAAATCTATATCCTGAAAGGCCTTGATACACTTTGAGGGGTATTTTCAAGTTTCTAAAGTCTTTTTTTATAGAAATTATAATTTGGAAGCACTTAACAGAATTTTATATTAATCTACATTTTATGGAACCAACTCAAACTTTTTTATTTGAGATAGGTTGAACTAGGAATAAATATACTGCATTAAAATTAAGGGAGACTGAAAGAAAGGGTAAGGAATTAAATCCTCAAAGTTCCTATATTTATCATTCTGATAGACCAGGAACTCTATAGACCATATTGCTACTTACTATCCCAGCTCAGAGTATTATTAAAAATCTCTAAAAAACTTATTACTTTTCTCTACCCCAGGTTCATTCAATAGAATTAAACTAGGGAGGGAATAGCATAGGGACTATAATCTTCCATAGGGTATTCTACCCTAAAAGTATTAAGGAGGTTTAACCCTGGGGAAAATATAGCACATTGAGTCTAGCCATATGCAGAATCAAACCCATACATATCTGGATAACAGTGGTAAGTTTTTACTAATAAACGAACTATTGTAACTAAATCAAGACAGTATAAAATAAACAGAGAGTGTTAAAGATAAAGATATATTGGAATAACCTGTGCACAAAAATCACTCAGTTTTATACATGATTCATATTTTATCTGAAAATTTTTTGTAAGCCTAAAAACCCTTTATTCCTTTGTTAATTTTTTTGAAATGCTTAGTATAAAAATCTAATCATCTACAATAAAATTAAGGAAGGGTGGTTAGCCGAGCAGGTAAAACTGCCTCCACCCCTAGTGCAGGTTTTGAGTTCGAAACCTGTACTGGCTAGAAAAATTCTCGGTGTGGTATATTTGTCCCAAGGTCGACCCACCTCGAATAATTTTATACAATAAAATTAAGGGCTTTGGTTCTGAGCTTTATAGTAAATTCTTTACTTGATATTATCCCAGCCGACCAAACCTACAAATTTGGGCCTAAATCTACTTTGCCCATGGATGATGCTATGACTGATAACGACAATACTAGAGGTGCTAATAACACCTCAAAACGTGATGGAACAGGAAATCCAAGTCCTTCACGTCAGAGGGATTCTCTAAAATTCACGCGAAAAAAGATAGACCTTGCTAGACTAGATTAAAACAAGACTTCTTAGCTTATACTGTGAAAAGACTAAAGCTGCGTGACAATTCCCACCTTAAAAACTGAGCAACGCTAAATTGATCAATGGAAGATCTCACCAGTATAAAGCCCGAGAAGCTACCATCCTTTGATTCTGAAAAGCTTGATCGGCTCCTTGATCAGCTAAGCCCGGACACAACCGATGAAGAAAAGTTTGCTAGCTTATTAGTCCTCTCAAAAGCTGTCGATACTGAAGATGCCGCCCAGATGGATAAACTTTTTACCCGGTTAAATTTTCGTTTTTTGGACCGGCTTTTGAGGCAGGGTACTTTTGTTGTACAACAAAGTTTTTTAAGTTCAAGTTGTGTTTAAAGGTTGATGTTTTCTTATTATTGGGTGGGTTTAACTTCTCGTTGAAATTAAAATGACAGCTCGAATAAAGAAAAGTTACAATTGGATGCTAACCCTTTTTGACACTCTTTGTCGGTAGTTTTCTTTGTATTTTTATTGATCATTCAATACTTTTGGACTTTTAAATTTCTTTTAACTTTTAGACTTGATATAGTGTTTTTTATGATGTTAGATTTACTTTGGTTAAATTTTTAACAGTATACTTTAGACTGCTTACTGTTAGTTTAAGCTTTCTATGGTGACGTTTACGAGTAGATAGACTGTTATCATCTTTTGAATGTTGGTTTTTAATGGTGACCTACAAAAATCATATTTTAGTTATTAGAACATAAAATTTGCGAGCTATAGTTATTATTTTTATGTTTTTAGAATTAAATCGAATATATTGGAATATAGTATTTTGTGTAGGTTTCCAGAGCCTACACTTTTCAGATCACTTCTTTGCTGTGATTAAAGACTAATAATTAAACTTAGGAATTAAAGGGGTGAAGCGGCCGGAAAAAGAAGGGGAAACTCTTCCTAAAGACTCTATGGTGGCTATCGCAGTTAACATTCTAACGCCATTCTTTTACCAACCGAACCGATGCAGCTCAGATATTTTGTTGATGCGTTTGCCGCTACTCGTAGCTAATTTGGAGTGCAAGGAGGAGGGAGTGACTTGCGCAATTTTAAGATCTTGCCTTCTCACATCTACTACACTTAGGGGAGCTCAATTTGTAGTTTGCGCCAAAGTGCCTGGCACTGAAAATACAATTTTGCAACGAATTTTAGCCAGATGTCAAAAAGAAGGCGCAATCCGGATTGGTAACGGGAAGGATGAAAAATTCGGATGTGGCTCTACAAATTTTTGAAAGAGTTGGTATCACGTTATTGCATTCTAAAATCGACGATGCCTCAAAGATTGGCACTAAATTGATAGAGTTTCTGGAGTTATTTGTTGAATCGATGTGTGCTTCAAACGACGAAGTGCAATTTAAGCTGATTGATATTCTAGTGGCGTGGTATGATGGATTTTCTGTACAGGCCCAGGCTTACCTTCCGGGGAACTCGTGCCAACAGCAATTTGGTTAAAGCTTCATCAGGGGCTTCAAAAGTTACTGCAAGCCCCCTCACGCTCTGCTCCAAGAGCAAAGGCACTTCATTTATGCTCCCTTCTCACTAGATACTATGGTTTTGGCTGGCTTGTTTCTCATGAAGGCGCTTTCCCTAGCCTTCTTTTAAGGTTGGCTGCCATCGAGGTTCGCGTTGGACTTGAAGAAGTTAATATTTCAATTGAAGGAGACTCGAACTTTTTGATGGCTGGGTTGGAGTTTTTGATCCATGCCACTAATTTTCTGGTTTTACAGCCCGAAGTCGAAGGTCCGCCTAATTTTGCTATTCCCCCACTAGAAAAAGTAGGGTTAGTTGACAAAAACCTACCTCAGGTACTTTTGTGGCTACGAGAGACCAATAAAGACTGCTTGTATTTCTTGGCTGACCAAAAAGAAGATGATAGATCTAATCCCTTGCTGCTTGTGGGTTTACAGTTTGTGTGCATCTATCTTGCTGAAGACTCGGGTCTCTTTCAGGATGCTGATTCCCAATCACTGCCTTTGGGTCCATTCTTTGCTTATCTTGCATGGTGTTTTTCCCAAGCCTCTTCACTAGAAAGTGTGAACAGCCTTGGTCTAGTCTCTCCGCATGGTGCCAACCTTTTGTTACAAGCTTGTGAATGTGGGGGTGAATTGATTGATTTAGTCCAACAACATGCTTCCGTTTTTATTTCTGGGCTTATGAATTATATATTATCTGTACTAGGCCAGCCTTCTTCCAAAATCACTCATGATTTGGTAGCTCCACAGATTCCTACCCTTCTGCCTGCACTCAGGGCCATCGCCTCTATCTTGGATAACTCGCAAAATGAGTCCTCTGATCCCAAGTTAAAGATGTTATTCTCTAACATATATCAAGTTGCTCAAGAAGTTCTTGATGAAAAAGGCCCTTTATAAATAAAATATAGACCTGCATGGCACATTTATGTATAAATTTTTGCACTTTAGATTGGAAATTCTATGAAAATGTTTTCATTAATTGAGGATGATTTTCAAAATCTAAGAATAATTATAAGTACGTTACAAATATTATAAATGAATCCTATAAAGTGTACCAAATAAATTAATGAGAGGCTCTAAAACAAAGAGATCTATTGTAAATAAATTTTGGGTTGAGACTATGATAGCATATACTCGCTTTTAGACTTTAATGATATAAGTTTTTGCAACAAAACAGCATGGCTTATGAATGAAAATACCAGGATGGCACCAATGTCAGGTCAAATTTACATTTTATATAACAAAATTTAACTTACATAGTAAAAAAGTGCAGCACTAGTTATGATGTTAACTGTATGTCTCAGTATATCTCTATTATAAATAAATCTTTGTCTTCTAATAATTGGGAGATTAGTGGTATAAATGAGTAAACATTATTGAATTGTTTATACAGCTCTGTCAAATTTCCAAGCCAGTAACTATAGTTACTTAACACTACCTGATAAACTCCTTTTAGTATAATCACACTTACTGCAATATTTTAAGGCAAATCCCATCACATGTTAGGTGACCATGTGGCAGCAATCAGGCAAGCTGCAATAGCTTACAGGAACTGTGGCTGGTCAGGATTATATAAGGAGTTATGAATTTTACTTTTTTCAAAGATTTGACGCATATATGCGTCCAAAATATGAGTTGTGTAAATCTAAAAATGCATATATGCATTTGTAAAATGAGGGGTATGTAACTCTGAAAATGCATATATGCATCCAAAAATGATGGTTGTGTAAGCTATAAAATATATATATGCATCCAAAAATAAGGTTTATATATATATATATTTCAAAATTTATCAAATATTTATATTATGGACATGGACCAAAATAATTACAAAAAGTGTAAACGTCAGTTAAGAACTTTTTGCTAAATTTAAGGGCCAAAAACAGATAATTTTTTTGAAAATTATTAAAAGGGTTAAGGAAAAGTAAAATATTATTTCTTTGATATTAATAACAAAAATTTTCAGATAGTTTTTATGCAGGCTTAAGAAAACTAGTCATAAATTATAAGTTAACTTTCTAGGTAACCTCTAATGCCCAATCCCTAAGCTTATTTAGTCTTTGAAGATGTTTTTAACAGCTTAGCTATTTTCATATGTTTTTTAAGCCTGATATTGTAACTTGTTGACTTGAGCCTGCATTTTACTTTTCCATCAATTCTCACTATTTAGCATTTTTTATAAGTAGGTGTAGCCATCAAATAGTAAGTATGCACAGACAGTTTATATCTTGCATGTACAGAATATGTTGTAGTATATGTAAGTAATTATTGATTAACTATATATAACACTCTAAACCTTTACTATAAGATGGCAATACTTTGAATGCCAACCTTTTTCATCCTTTTTTTATTACCTTGTATATGTGAACTTATAAAGCATTTTTATAATCAGATTTTATTACTAACATGTAAATATCTAAACTAGTTTGGGAAAAAAAGTGTTTTATATCTGCTAGATTATATTATAGTTAGATTTTTAGATACTGACTTGTGGTATTAATCATACTATAAAATGATTTCTAAGCCTTTTTATCATTATCAAGATATGTTAAGATTTCTTTTCAAGCCACATGTAGTTGTATTTGTGTGATGACCAGTATGTTTGTAGTCCTTGACTTATAAGAAAGTGTAAATTTTAATTTTTATCATATAAGAGGGTATGGTTGGTTAATTCTCAAGGTTAAGTAGTTTGATGGGACCTGTATCAGGAATGGTCACACATGTAATGATCAAGTGATCATACATAGACTTTACTAATGTTGGAACTTAAAGAATATGTTCCACCAATAGTTGCAATCTCATTAACTCCAGAAAAACTTAATTGTTGAGTCAATGCTTTATAAAATTTTTTCAAAAATTTAAAATATTTGGCAAGTTTAATTAAAATTATAGGCTCCTAATCTTCCAGCCAGCAAGTTCCTGGGACCAGGAATTTTTTAGAATCACACACCTAAATTTTGAATTCACAGCTCTTTCAGCTAACATCTCATATAGAGAATTTCACAATTGACTAACCAATATGTGATAAAGGATTTATGCAGATATATCCAGCTTAAAACCCATACTACCAACAATATCACTACCAGGGGGTATGACACTGCAAGGTTCTATTGTATTCATTTAATCCTGCTAAAATTGCTGATGACCTAATACTAAAAGTTAATAGCATGTATCTGATAAGTATTGAGTTGGAGGAGAGCTTGTACAGCCTCTTCTGGTGAGGATCATTCCACCATCTTAACAAGTAAATGGGTCAGAGTAATTAGATGTTTTTATCCTATTATAAAACAAAAGTTAAATTCTTTATGAGCAGTTAATTTGTGTAAGAGAAGAAGGAACTAAGAAAACCCCCTGTATCTTTCCACATTTAAACCTAAAGCCTTAGAAATGGTTAAACTATGAGGATACTAAATAAGCTTGCAGAATGTAACTCCTACAAAGTAAGAGTCAATACCTCCTCATGACAACCCTTTGTTTTAACTTTAAGGTTGGTTGATTCCATTATTAAGATCATTTATTATTTTCCATTATTTTAAAAGTAATCAAGGTGGGTTAACCTTGGGACATATATCACACCAACATCTTTTATAGCCAGTACAGGTTTTGAACATTAGTTGAACAAAACCTGCACTAGAGTGAAAGCAGGAATTATCCTACCAGGGTAACCACCCCTATTTGGCATTTTTTATTTACATTTGAATTTAAATTGAATCCTTGAAACCTAGTTCAGTTTCTGTTATACAAACAAGTTTTTCAGTTTTTTTAAAGACTTTAAACATTTTCTTAAAAGTGATTTTAATTTGATGGCAAGGTAAATTCTTAACCAGTAAATAATTTTCTCCCTTCATACCCACCTAAAATCTTTGTTTACCTCTCACATTAAATAAAAGCACATGCCATGTATACCAGATTCCACCTGTAGTTGTTTTTTAACTATTTATATAAATCTATCAATTTTTCAGTTGGTGTGTGAGATAAACCCAAATCTCAGAATGCCACGATATCATTTCACATTCATGACTGAGTTGTAGCTAGCATGAAAACCTGTGGCCTCCAGAACCCAAGGGTCAATGGAACAATATGATAAAAAAATCCTATAAGGTGCATGGGCTTAAGCTCAACAACATAGCCATGTGAGTGACCAGTGATCAGTTTGAGAATCTATAAGTATTGACTCTTAGTACTCAACCCAAGTTCAATTTAAAGTTTTAAGAGCACCAAGGATCATGCTAATTGTGTAAACCGCTGGGTGTCAGAGTCTGATGTGGAATAAATTCCCATTGCACCTCAGCCTGATGGAGCATAAATATGTGTTTAAATGACTTAAAGAGCAATATTCTGAAAAGCCTAAACTATGAAAAGTTTATACTTATCTTTTTGTAGTGTTTATAATAAACTTTAACTATTAACAATTATCTTATTTTGCCAAATAATTGATGCAACTCTCTTTCAGTTTAGGTTAGCTAATGAAAAAGGATGTATATTGTATTGTCAAATGGCCCACAGGATGTTTTTGTGCCCAACTCCAATGGTACATAAGTAACATATACTAGTACAATTTATTGTCCCATGAATAGCACATACAAAGTGGAGTCTATCATGATATTTAAATAATCCTTTAGATAGTTGATATACAGAAACACTACAACATAAAGTAGATTTGAGAAGCAAACTAATTTATGTACATAAGTTCCTGAGGATGCAACTTATTAAAGTAGGGAGGGGATGACATATTGAACTTGATCAAGAATCCAGGTCTATGTTGGAGGTTTACTTTTTGAGCTCATAATGAAGGCAACCAGCCAAGAAAGCAAGAAGAAGTGTTATTTTAATAGATCAATTTAATAAAACAACATATTAAAAAGCACTATATTTTTTAAGTAAACTAATCACTAAAGGATAAAAATCAAACTAGGAGACTTTAATGCTTGTTAACTTACTTCCAACGTTGGATCAGGCCCCAAAAATCTTTAAGCCCAAATTAAATATTTAATGATGATTTCAATCTTGCTAAGCCTTAAATCTCAATTTACTGATATTTTGTAGTTTTGGTCATATGTAGCCTGTTCTCAACTTTCTTTATCATTTCATCAGGAAAAACCCAAGCCACAGGAGCTACACACATTTTTTACCTACTAATTTGAAAAGATCTCTCATAGATTTATGAGAGTTTTTATTGGTTCTTTTGGCATCCCCTTTTTTTACTGCGTTTAGGGTGATCAATCCCAGGCAAACTAGAAAAATTTTGACATCACCCTCCACTTTTAAAAAGGCTCTACTCCACCAGATGGGACTGCCACAAGAGCATAGTTCTTAGAAGAATAGGTAGCATCAATGCAGCAAGGGTAGCTAGCTTTATCAATGTTCCAACTGCTTATAAGAAACGTTGATGAAAGACCTTGATAAGATCAGGAGCATTGACACAGTCCCATGCCAACACCCAACTGTTCTCTGTCTCCTTAAACACCTTATAAGATACCAAGTACTTTAGCTATTGCCAAGGCATGTGGAAAGCCAAGATTGCATCAGTTTTATTTTCAATCACCATTCACAACATAAAGGTCAGGGGAAGCTGTCATGGATCCAGTATAAAGATTCAAGAGACATTCATGGAGTACTTGGAACACCTTGATGAAGGGTGGAAAGTCAATTTGATATGCACCAAGACCAACTTTTTCAAAATCTTGAAGAGACCCACTCTCTTAAGACCCAACTATTGGCATGGCTGCTTAAGATGAAGATTCCTAACGTTCACCATCAACAGATCTCCAGGTTTATAATCTGGTCTTTGGCGGCAATTTCTATTAGCAAATTCTTGTAAACTATTACATCATTCACCATATGCTCCTTCACCTTATACCTTTAGCCATAAGGACCTTAACTTGTTCAATTTGCTGCCACCACATTGTTATCAGGTTAGAAACATAATTTTAACCTTGTTTTATACTTATAGATAGCAAAAAAGTGGATGCTCCTGTAGAGGCGTGGACCAGATTATTAAATATAAACTGGACCAAGGTGAGAAGCAATCCAAATTATTCTACCCTGTGTGTAGGTGTAACTTCTCAGAAACTGATTCAAACTCTGTTTGTTCTCTCTGTTTGTCCATTTGACTGAGAGTAAAAAGCAGTGGTATGGCAATGGCATATATGAAGCAGCAAAAGAAAAGCCACATAATGGGCAATAAACTTAGGACCTTAACCTTACAATCTCATATGGAAACCTATATAAAAATAATGGTTTGTCAACAAATAACGATGTTCTGAACAGAGTTGATAGTGGTATGGCTTTTAATAATATGACTCACTTTGGGTGAAACTATCTACCATAACCACAACAGCATCAAAGTCTTGTGATATGGGCAACTCAACCACAAAATCCACTGAAACAGAGGTTAAAGGAATTTATGCAGCTTGATGATGACAAGGATGCCTGCAGTTTTTGATGACTAGCTTTGCCTGGTCATATGTGAGGCAAGCCTTGGTAAATCGTGCCACACCAGCTTTAAAGCCATTTTAGCTACAAGAGGGGCAGATCAACTCCACCATCTTATTCTATCAGGATGACCTACTGTATGGGGATTATTATGCGCTTGCATGACTTATTCATGCATAGGACCAGGGGGATTAACATTGACCTTAATGGATAATAACACCTTCTACATTTGATACCTTGACCTAGGGAAGCATCTTCTTCAACACAAAAGTCCTTAATTATTGAGTATTCCACAGCCAGAGGTTTACTCAGATGTAAATGGCTTAAAATTCTTAAGATTCAGGCTTGAAGGACAACAAAAAGGTAGGAGTATCAAGCTGAGAAGACCAATTACTAGATCAGAAAGTATTAAAAAACTTAATTATAGTGGGAAAGCCATTAATGCAGGATTAGGTGCATATGTTGGGTTGCAGGAAAGAACATTTGGTAACAGATTGTTACCACTCTTTATAAACTTATATTTGAAATCATACAGAAACAAGTTAAAATCATCTAGTCAGGTAAAGCTAAGCTTTATAGGAGAGCAATAGTAAATCAATGAGCAGTAATCTATTAGACCCACAAAGTGATTCTGAGAGTCAAAATATCTTCAAGGACATCTTCTACAACTGAAATCAACTCCTTGTCATAGATAGCATAGTTAAGTTAGGCTACCAACATCTAGTTTGAAAAAAACCAAATTTGGAAGTCACTTCATTATCCTCAGACTGCAACAGAGGTGCTCCAATAGCAAAATTTGAAGTATCTATTGCCATAATTAAAGGTTTATAAGGGTTTGTGTGAAAATGAATGGGGCTAGAAATACAGAATGTGATTCATAATGATCTATGTTGCATTGCACTATGAGTATTAAACCAGAGACCTCTTATCAGAGGCTGTATACAACAGAGCAGCTACACCTACCAGTTGGGAGGGGTGTTTTCAGATAAAGTTGCAAATACCCAAGAGACTTCTAAAACCAGTTATTGAATTGGTAGTAGCCCAATCCCTAATTGCAACCTTTTTGTCCATGACTATCATATTTTTGTCAACTATGATATAAGGGTAAGTCAAAAATTAAAGCAAATTTTATTTTCCTTGCTGCAATGGATGGCAGCACTGACTGAACAATGACATATCATAACCTCAAAGTTTTTTTTGTTCTTTAGCTGTGTTGTTTCAATGCTCAACTCCATTCATAGTGATTTCAGGTCATTTTATTATGAGTGCCCCATTGTCCATGTGCACCAAGGAAGAAATGAGGGGAGTGGTACGTTTTCTGCACTCTGAAGGGACTAAACCTGCGGAGATTATTTGCAGAATGCAGCAGCAGTATGGTGAGAGGTGTCTTAGTGAACACAAAATTTATGAGTGGATAAATCACTTTAAAAATGGTCATGTATCTATCTGCGATGAAGAGCGTTCAGGTAGGCCATCCACTTTGAAGATGGACAAGAACATCAAGACAGTTGAGAGAATGATTCATGATGATCGTCATGTCAAAGTTGATAATATTGCGCATGCATTGATATTAGCCACAGTTCAGCAGTTGCAATCATCCAAAAATCACTAAATTACCGCAAAGTGTGTGCTCATTGGGTACCACATTGACTGATAGACCAGCACAAACAGAAACATATGGAAATTTCAAAATCACATTTAAGGCGTTTAAAAGAGGAAGGAGAAGAGTTTCTCAGTCACATAGTAACTGTTGATGAGACGTGGGTCCATCACTTCAAACCACAGAGTAAGTAGCAGAGTATGGTGTGGAAACATCCATCCTCGCCTACAGCAAAAAAGTTCAAAAGACAAGTTTCTGCAGGAAAGTTGATGATGACAGTGTTTTGGGATATAAAAGGTCTACTTCTAATTCATTACACTCCTAAAGGTCAAACAGTGAATAGTGACAGCTACTGTGAGCTACTGCAAGTTCTGAAACCCAAAATCAAATCAAAGAGGCAAGGAAAACTTTCAAAAGGTGTGCTTTTGCTTCAAGTCAATGCCCGTCCTCATACTGCAGGGAAAACAATCCAGTGCATTCAAGATCTTGGATTTGAGCTTCTGGAGCATCCGCTGTACAGTCCTGACCTAGCTCCAAGTGATTTTAACCTTTTTGGTCTGATGAAGGAGCACCTGCATAAATCCAAATTTTTGTCAGATGACAAGGTTGTGGAGGCGGTGTACGAGTGGCTGTGCATGATGCCACAAATCTTCTTCCAGGACGGAATTACAAAGCTTGTCAAGAGATGGACCAAGTGCATAGAAATTGAGGGAGATTATGTAGAGAAATGATGTTACTTGTCATCTTGTTTTCACAATAAAGAGTTCCTTTCTAAAAATTTGCCTTTACTTTTTGACTTACCCTCATATTTATGAGAAAAGATACTTAAAGAAGAAAAAGCACAATTTCTAGACTTTAAGGTGAGGTTAGCTTGGGAGATACAGTTAAAAACTGCATCTATATGGGCAGCATGAGAAGCCTCATTAGGAGAAAGCACCAAGATATCAAAATTTAGGCATTTTTTCATATATTAAGATTGAATAGGACAGAATAAGTCATACTTTGAAAACAAGTGAAGTATTACTAGGCCATAGGGCATCAAATTGAGTTAAAAAATTTGGTGCAAAATGCCATTAAACATTCTTACCCCCTTTTCTGCACTTAGTTGAAGGCATTCAGGAAATCCAATCTACTGAAAACCTTATATTTTCACATAGTGTGCAATTTGCCGCTCCAAAGGTAGGGGATGAATAAGACAGTATTAAGTTGTTCAAGTTTCCACAAACCACGCATGGTCTAAATGATCCATCTGATTTTTCCACAAAGCAACGAGGAGAGCGCGCTAGTAATGGATTCCATAAAATCTGACCTTTTGCAAGCAAATCCCTTACCCATACATCCAAAGCATCTTCCTCTTTCAGGGACAGAGAGTAAATAGGGTATAAAATACTGACTAAGTCCAAGGTAAGTTAAAGCTCATAATGAAAGCTAGTATGGGTAGGAAGACAAGTAGCCTTGGTAACATCAAGCAAGTTGGAATCTTTTTATACACTCAGGGAGCTTATACTGAGAAACAGAAGTAGTAAATTCAGTTAAACTAGCCAGTCCAATATCAGAAACTGGCCACCAACTAGTAGAAGAACCTTCATACTTTTAGATATTATGGGTGTTAAAAAACTCTACTATAGGTGTTAGTTCCTCAACATATGGAAAAATTCCTCTTGAAAACTACATTTTGATATAAAAAATGACAGTAATAATGATCTAGCTGGCCAGAACAAAGGTTGAGAAAACACACAACCAGTGATCAAAATGTTTTACAAAAATTTTAAAGTCCCTTTTATAGGTTTTAAAGGGCCTATAATTTCTGATGTCAGAGGCTTATAAAAATCTCCTGATAGCCAAAATAATTTTACAGCTGATAAGAATTGTCAGCGGACATGCAAGTTTAAATACTAGCCCCAACAATTATGTACATGATGTCACAAACAATGCCTCAGAGGAACCCCATTTTACACTCTTGGGTAATACCTGCTAATTATGGGATAATTACAAAACCTGCTAAATTGAGTTTTTGTTTTGTACAAATCTTAGTGATAGAATATTATCAAAATGGGAAGCAATTTAATTTTACAAACTTCATCAATTGAGAATACCAATGTACCCATGCAGACGCAAGAGTCTCAAGGGTCATGAGAACAACAGGAGCATTCAAAGCAGAAGACACACATTTACAAGAAGGCCAGAGATCAATTTAATTGAAAAGCAACTCAAAAGATCCAGAGGATTAAAGAGTTGGACTCATCTGGGTCTGAAACCAAGCAGAAAATGATTAATCATTTTTTGAGAAGAAGTTGATTTGATATAAATCAAGTCCCACTTTAAACAACCTGTATCCCAAAAATACTATTTTACTTTCCATTCTCATACCTTTAAAGGAAAATATTTCACAGAATATTCCTTTACTGTTATCATTTTTATTTTAATGCTAAAAATGCCAAATATAGTTATATTGAAAATGGTTTGAACTTAGCCTTACTGTAGTCAGAAGAGGTTGTGAAAGTTCCTGACATTTCTAATGACATAATTATAGTTTTGATCATGAAGATAAGAAGAAAGTAAGAAAGGCCAAAAGGGTCAAGTTGACTGTCCTCCCTGACCTCAGTTATACCCTGAAATAACGCTGAGTTAAGTACAATCAGGCCCAGTTTTTTTTATTTTATTTGAGATGGGCCGACCTGGGGACAATACTGCACCAATTAGGGAAGTGAAGAAAATGGGAAAGGAGGATAAAACCCAGAAAACCTCCATGCGTGGCGTATGATAAACCAGGAACTCCATGGACCGCCTTTGCTATTTGCTATCTCAGTTCAGGGCATTGGTACGCAAAACCAACAAAGTCAAAATTGTCCCCTACCCAAAGTCCATTACCAGGATTGAACTCAGGAGGCAGTGGTAGAGGGTCCATATTCTACCACTGGGGTATCCTCCCTACAATCAGGCCCAGTTTAATACTTTGAAAGTGCATTATGAGGCTCAAGGCATTATATTAACAGTGTTGAAAGTCATGAAATATAGTTTTTAAGGTTGGGTCACTGCATTTAATTTTGCTCAGAGTTAAATTAATTCTCAAGATACAATTATCAAAAAAGGAAACATTTGTGTTGTTTTTAAGTCTCAAGTTTATGCATATTAAAGGTATGATACTACCATCAATGGTAGTCTCCCTTTATTGGCTAATATTGGCTTAAGCTTTGACAAAACAATTCTAGCCAATCATCACAATTTTCTTTATAACTTTGGTGGACTTTGCTAAGTTCATCAATAAATTACACCAGGAGGTAAATGCCAATTTGGATGGGGCCATTAAGTTCTATAAGGAGAATGCAGATGGAAAGAGGAGGGTAGAGACTGAGTACAAGGAAGGAGATTTTGTGATGCTGGATGCCAGAAACATATAATGAGTCAGACGCACAAGGAACTGGAACCAAAGATAATAGGATTCTACTGAATTTTTAGAAAGGTGGGTCAAGCCTCATACCAGTTAAATCTTCCACCCAGGTTCTGAATTTTTGCTACGTTGTATAAGAGCAAGTTGACTCAGTTTGAGGTTTCCCACCTGAGAAAACAGAGCCATAACTTGTGGATGAGGCACCAGAGTAGGAAGTGGAGGGGATTGTGGACTTTCGTTATTTGAAAAAAAGGATGTTATACCTGGTATCATGGAATGGGTTTGATGTTGCATAGAATGTCTTGGTTCTAGCTCATGATTGCACTTATGCTCTGGACTTGATTGCCTCCTTTCACAAGCACTTTTCTGATGCCACTGGTTCCAAGTACACCCTTGCCATTGCAGCTATGGAGTTAACCCCACCCATGAGAACTTCTCTCTTGCTGATGCACCTTAAGAAGGGACAGTTCCTCAGAAACTTGAGTGTAATGTCCTGTATCATGACATGATGCCTGGTTTAATTTTGTAGTAGAGGAGGAAGTAAGAAAGGCTAAAGGGGTCAGGTTGGCCTCCCTCTCTGATCTCAGATATACCCTGGATCAACGCTAGGGTAAGGCTAAGCAGGCCCATTTGATACTAAGAAGGTGTGTGATGAGGGTCAAGGAAATACATCTTTGGTGCTGTAAATTACAAAGCGTTATTAAATAAGGATGGGCCAGTACGTTTATTTTCAAATGATGGTTCAATTTGTTCTTGAGGTACAATCTTATCAAAAGATATTTTGTTTTGTTTCTAAGTCTTAAATTTATGTATACTCAAGGTATGAGACTACCATTGATGGTGGTCTCTTGTTATTGGCTAATTCTTGCTCAAAGCCTCAACAAAACAATCCTAACACATCATCCCAATTTTCTCTATAGAAGCGTTGGTTTGACCAATCTCTTTGTTGTTCCTCTCTTCTTTACTAGACTATAATTTATTTTACTTATCAAATGATATCCTTTTCTGGCCTTGTATCTACCTCCTTATGGAGGCATTCTGTTGTATATATATAAGTTGTATGGAAGTTAAACTCATCAAAAAAGGTTTTTAATAATTTTAATAGTTGTTTTCTGGAGAATTAAAAATTCTCTCCTTATAGTTCTGGTGTTTAGAAGTATCCCCTGATATGTTTAATTTCAAGGCTTCAACACAGTTGGACATGCTTAAGACCATGAAAAAGTTCCAGCTTCAGAATAACTAGACCCTTCACTTTTATCTATGTAGCACCCTGTGAAAAAACAAATGATTTATTGCATGTGTCTCAACCAATATTGTCAGCACCCCTTGAGCAAGCTGGACACTTAGGCAATATTAGGGATACATGCGTCCCAATGTTCAGCAACATGAGACAGAACACCTGTTTTTACAGCTGCACCTGCAGATTCAACTTTCACCACCACTATACACCAAGAATCACAGGATACAAAAGTTGGTCCGCTGCTCTAATTTTTTCAGTAAAGATGATATTTCCTTCACTGAAGATCACTTAATCTTTATATCATATGATTAATATGTTGAGATGCTCCTCCCTTTACTGACCTACCCAGTGCCTTTGGAATTTCCGGAGCTTAGGCCAGTACAAGATAATAAAAATTTTAGAAGCACCAGTATTGGATTAACATGACTGCATCCCAAACTTCCCTCTGATGTATTTAATGTGTCTCAAAAAGTTATCTGGAAGTAGCATTATTGTTATCATATTGGACAGTTGCAAACATATTATGAGGACCTTTAAACTAAGTCCCCCAGCTGTTTATCCTCATTGATGAGTTTTTTTCCTCAGCTCCAGGGGTGACAATATCTAATTAAGAGGCATTGCTGCCATTAAAGCCTTAGGAGGTTTCCTTCACATAGAAAAGAATGATCCTGTGATGTCAAGAGAGTTATCAAGTAAGGCAATCAAAAGGCCCTCAAGAGATTTGATTCTTGCTGCATGATCAAGAAATGTTTTTATATAACCCTATGTCAAAAGAACCCTGTCATAGACTAATAAAGAATGATAAACCTTATGGTCTCAGGTAGAACTCTTGTGGTTATTAAGATAATCCTAAAAATAGAGCTTGGCTAGAAATTCTGGGTTATTAAAAAAGCATATTACAACTACTGAACAGAAGGATGTGAGGTAGACACCAGAAGTTAAAAGATGAGTAGGCTATTATTATCATATCTAACTTTTCCTTTAAGTGAATCCTTCAAAGTACTTAAAGTTAATAAGTTCTCTAGCATGTATTATAGGCAATCCTTGGATTTTTTTTAAATGAGATGACAGCTAAATTGTATGCCAAAAAACTTTACTGAGTTATAGAGCCAACATGCACACTCTGGAGTTACCCAAAATGAGATATATACCCATACCTATGACAGTAGCAACGAGACATAAAAGAAAAACCTTCCCATTTATAAACAAAGTTGAGAAAACACATGGCTGAAACTAGCATACCAGCATGAGAGGATAGTCAATAAATTGGAATGATACTTTAGTGATAATGTAACTGAAAATTTCACAAACAACAATTATGCATTTAATCTCAAGGGTGCAAAATTTATAAAAACAGAAAAGCAGTTATTTTTGCAAGGATAGCACAATTAAAGTGGGCCTACCATTATTAAAATAAATCATTTAAATAGATAATATACATAACCACTCAAAAATATAAAGAATATAATGAGAAGCAAACTGTTATACAGAAGTTACTGGTGATGCATCATATTACCAAAGTGTTAAGATTATGATATGACTGAATAATAAGCCCTGAATAGCTATGGCGGATTGACAAGAATCCGCTAACTATGATGATTAGTTATGATTATTTGAGTGCCTTGAGATGATGCAATATTGGGTTACAAAGGGTTATTATTGGATCATCTCCAAATAAGGTGATGTCAACATTTGACAAATATCAATTAGATCGCCTCAAACTAAGGCAATAGGAATTTAAGAATATTATATCCTGTCAGAACCAATGATAATACAGTGGAACCAAATAGTCTAAGCAAGGGACTGGTTTATCCAAAGTTGCTGATATGTATGCAAGATAGGCGATTGAAAGAAGAGGGTTGTTAGTAGTTTTTGAGAGAATGGAAATGTGAGGAACCACTATATTTATTAAATAAATAAAAGTGTTGTTGGGGTCATTGCTTCATATTTTATTATATTTTCAAGTGTGTTTAGAGGACCAACAATCCTCACATTGTCCATCCGGTATTCAGTGGGTTTGACTTGTGCAACCTTATGGAAATCCTAAGGATATTGGCAAAATATCACAGTGGAGCTCACTACAGGGGTCCCATTGATCAACCACTAAAAATTAAAAATCTCCAGTTTCTGGCCATGTCATATCAGGCCTGCTTTGCCAAGAATCTTCACTAAACACTGCATCAGCCAAGAATAATAGAACTCAAACTTGCTTTAGACGTGATGCTCAAAAACAGGATGAACTTATTCAGAAGAAGAATGATGTTATGCACCAGCTCAATAGCATGTTTATCCAAATGCAAATTCTGTGGCAAAAAAAACAAGCAACTAGCTAATCACTTGGATGAAACTACTGAACAACTGCATTGCGCAGAACAGAAATTTGAATGGTATCTCCCAGCCTTTTCATTGAGAAGAGGAAGAATGACAAGGGGCTGCTTGGGGAGAATTATATGAGGAACATATTGTTGGCATGAGCTACTACACCCAGGAGGGCAGCTTTGATATAGATCTGAATTGGAGAGCCAATTTCCCCAAATGATGACAATGCTGCCCACCGCAGAGACCCACGCTACTCTGAAGCAGTGGACATCCCAACCTTCACTGGACCAGCTCCTCATTGAGAGACTGCTTATGGGTCTTGACCCATTCCTTAGTACACCCCAAAAAGTCGCATCTATGAGCAGGAGGACGAGGTCTATATTGAGAAGCTGCCTCCATTTGATCACAATGGGAATATCCATGACTTCTATGAGCGTTTTAAGTTTGCAGCAGAAGGTGCCTCAGATCATCATAAAGCTAAAATGTTGATATCTGTTTGGATGTCAGGAGTTCCAAATAAGTCACCTGCTAGCTTCCAAGCAGCTCTGTTACCTACCAAGAAGTGAAGGATACTGTGCTGTGACTGTTCAGGGTACCTCAAAAATGTCACAGCAAAAGGCGGAGTTCTTGACTATTGGATTCCACCGTAATAAGACCCTCATGGCATTTTCTGACCATTTTATTATGGAACTCATATGGTAATTGGGGCAGGCGTGTTAGAGAAAGTTGATGTGTGTATACAATGACCTCCTCAGGGAAGCCATACAATGAGCTTTACAATGTCAAGTCTCTGATTTTGGATAATGGCGTCCCCCTGCTCAAAATTGTTCAGTTTTTGCACTGTATATGCGCTAACTTCCCTCCACCCAATACAGAGTGTACAATACTGCTGCCATCACCGGACCCTCTTATTTTAGGTAATTCTCTCATCATGGTTAGATTCTGCCTTTAACTCCCAGCCTTAATATAATCATGTGCCTCGCCCTCAGCCAAGTTACCCCCAGCAGTTTGACTTTTGCTCAGGTACTGCTTATAAAAAATTGTCAGCAACCCAACTACTGACCTGGACCTAATTATGACAAACTTTAGCAATTTTCATACTGACCTGGCCCTGGTTATGCTGTTTGTCAACAAAATTATTGGCCTGGATCCTCTTATGAGAACCAATGATGTAACTCTTATGGGGTTAATTGCTTTTTAATGTGGTTTCTCTGGCCACTTGGCACGGAGTTGCCATAACTTTCATTTTCATTACGTGCAACAGGATCAATTTTACCAGAGAAAAGATGGAGCAGAGTAGAGATGGGACTCTCTACCTCCGCTATCCCAACCCCAAACGTCCCACCTGAATCAACTGTAGTATATTCAGTGGAAGTCCCTCAATACAATGATGGGATTTTATACCAGCAACTAGTTGGAGGAGTGAACATACTGATGTGAGATTAAGCCAAGGCTGCAGTGGATGAAGGACCTCAGGAGCAACCAAAGCCATCACCTGCCAAATGTTTGATAAAGCTTCTTCAGACAAGCTGGATCCAGCCGCAGATGCACCAACCCTGAAAGGAGTAAACTTCACCCTTTTGGTAGATGCTATTGTTAAAGAATACCCCAAAGTTGGTAAGGGGATCATGAGTTTCCTTGTGAAAAGAGATCCTATAAATGTTTACATATTAAAAAGTCAATATTCTTATATTCTGAATGTACATACTGTGACATTTTTGTAGCAAAAAGTAGAGTTTGCACTATTATATATTACAGGTGCTCCAGTCAACATAGTTTCTACTGAGTTGATGGCAAAGTTGACGTTGAATCCTGATGTGGACAATTGAATGGTGTACAGTACCACTGGAGTGGAAATCATGGTCTCTGAGGGAGCATGCAGCGCGTTAACTTTGCAGTTTGGGTCCATTGTCATTGTCATTGTAGCTCTGGCAATAGTGCTACCCAACAGTAACTACGACCTGCTTTTTGTAACTGCTTTCCTGTGACACTTCAGTGCTGTCATTGATATGATGGAGGAGACCTTTAAAATTCTGGGGCAGCGGATCCCAAATTACTTTACCTCTAGCGGAGTGACAAAGGATCCAGTGCACATGGGACATATCAATATTGCATATAATAACGGAGTGATTTCAGTTTGCTATCATCAACTAAAAAGCAAGACATAGCCCCTTCCCCAGCAGATATAAGAATATGAAGGGCTACCTCTCTGAGATTCTGGGCATATATTTATTCCTTCTGGACACCAAGTCATAGTAAACACTGAATTAGAGGTAGAAGTGCCAGACAGTCTCTATGGGAAGGTGATTGGGCCATATCAGCAAACGTGGCTTGATCCTCATGTAGCTCTGAGGATTATACTCCCAGGCCATGGGGAGACCAATGTTTTGATAGCGAATCTCCAGAACAAACCAATGTGATTCTGCTGACACCAAATAGTGGCATATTTAAAATTGACTCCAGTCAAGAAGGTCCTTCAGGTTCATGAGTTTGGTTCATTGGATAAATTTAGTCTAACTGTCAAGTCTCAGCCTGGTGTAATAACAATGGTACCACAGGAGAATTTAATAGGGTTATCAGAATAACAAAAAGACCAATCGTAGCTATATTTCAAAAGTATTAGGAGAGTTTTGCTGTTGACCATGATTTAGAGTGTGCTTGGAGTGGTCCATTGATTGGACACTGAGGGTCATCCTCCCATCAGATCTCAGCCAATTTACCTATTGAGGGCAGCTGAAGTAAATGTCACCAAGGAAAATGATAAGTTGCTGGAGCAAGGGGTGCTCAAACCATCTAAGAGTCAGTGGGCTTCACCCATTATAATTTTAAAAAAGAAGGATGGTACTAACCTGGTGGTGAAAGACTACTGGAAGCTCAACAGTATTACAAAGAAGGACTTGTACTCCTTGCCTCAGATTGACAATGCTTTTAATTGGTTAGTAGGAGCTTGATACTTCTTGCAATGGATTTGATATTGAGTTACTGGAAAATGGGTTGCCCACGGTGGAACAGGAGAAATGCGCCATAATCACATCCAAAGCTCTTTTTCAACTGAACTATATGCCACAAGGGCTGTGTAGTGCCCCAGCTATGTTCCAATGAGCCATGGACACTATCCTCGGTGACCTGAAGCTGCTGTGTGTCCTCATATACCTCAATAATATCAAGTTTTCTCTCAAACCTTTTCTGAGAACTTTGATCATCTAGAAGCAGTATTCCACTGGCTAGCTGTGGCGAATATCGATATTAATCCTTATAAATGTAACTTCTTCAAGGACCAGTTGAAGTACCTGGGGGTTTGTGGTAGACTCCAAGGGGCTGAAGCCACAGCCAGCTAAGGTGGAGGCCATCTGAAAAATGACTACACCAAACATTAAGCGTGACATACAGGTATTTTTGGGAATGGTCAGTTAATACTAGCACTTTATCCCTAACTTCAGTTGTATTTGAGGCCCAGTATTTGATTGGTGTAAAAAGGATGCAGTGTTTGAATGGACGGAACGCCGTCAATACACCTTTGACATACTTTGGATGGCGCTGATCAGTGTGCCTGTGCTACACTATCCAAACTTCAATAAAGAGTTTATCATTCAGATGGATGCATCCCTGTTCGCTGTTGGGTCTGTCCTTTCTCAGAAAGATGATGAGAAGGAGGAGCATCCTGTTGTGTATTGTAGTTAAAGCCTAAACTACCCTGAGCGTAATAATACTGTGACTGAGTGGGAGTGCTTAGCGGTAATTTATGTGTATATGCAATTTATGGTTTACTTGCATGGAGTGAAGTTTAAAGTTGTAACGGATCATGCATCATTATGCTGATTACAGAACCTCAAGGATCCTGAAGGGCGTTTAGTCCAATGGGCCCTCAAGCTTCAGGCGTATGACTTTGAGAATCTCCACCAACCAGGAGCAAAACACCAGAACTCTGACTGCTTATCTAGATTGCTAACCTCTGATGTGATGGCAGATCTCAGCGATGTGATGTACAATAAGATGCTCAGAGGAAAATGTGACAATGAACTGCCCCAGGTTATAAAAGCATTAAATGAGATTTGAGCAAATACCTTCCAATGGAATGGGGAATTGTACAAGTGGG
Organism: Massospora cicadina; assembly: GCA_022478985.1. Taxonomy (NCBI): domain Eukaryota; kingdom Fungi; phylum Entomophthoromycota; class Entomophthoromycetes; order Entomophthorales; family Entomophthoraceae; genus Massospora; species Massospora cicadina. The sequence goes on along the minus strand of JAKSZP010013321.1, from coordinate 11,480 downwards.
TTACCAATTCTACAGTGAACTTCCTGCGACCCTCAGCATGGCCTAGAGTTATCATGAGCGCTCACAAGACAGTCAGACATGGTGGCATGTGCAATGTTATGGAACTTTTACACCCTCAGTATTACTGGGAAATCATGAACTTTGACGTTTTTTAAAATAATTTTCTGTTTCCACCAGTGCCAAGTGGAAAAGCCGTTCCACCAGAAGACATCAGACTGGTTAGTGAAACCACATTTTTCTTGGCATACGGTTTTCTTTGATGTCATTAGCCCTTTGCCAATGGGAGCTAACCAGTCCAAGTACAAACTGGTGTTGATTGACCACTTGACTAGGTAGGTTGAAGCGCAGGCAATACATAATATGGGGCAATCACAGTGCTAAGTTTATAATGAAATGTATAATTCAGTGACACGGCTTTCCCCAGTTTATCATTACTGACAATGGAACCAACTTCACCTCCCACATTTTAACCAATATCAACAGACTGATGGTCATCCGTGGGGCGTTGACAACCCCATATCACCCAAAATCTAATGGGAAGGTTGAGCAAGTTAAAAGAACCTTGGTGAACATACTCCAGAAATCTGGTAATAGATTGATCTTCTAATTAAGTTCCCTCCTTTCCACCTCTGTTTTTGCATATGATATTAGCTAGCATTCCACCATGGGGAAAAGCACCTTTTAATTATTTTATGGTAACACCCTGCTCTTTTGGCGCTGCTTTATTATTATGTAGAAGATACCAGCATAATGGATTCCCACCATTGTTTGACTAACCTAGCGGATACACTTATCAAGATGCAAACTGAAGCTTACTCATACAGCTTAGCCAAGAAGATCAAGAATCAGGCTGTTAATCAAGTGCAGTGTAGTGGGCTAGCTCAGTTCAAAGATGGGTATATGGTTTTCTTCCATGGCCAGCACAGGTTTGGGCGGAAACACAAGTTTTCAACATATGGATTGGTCCATTTTAGATAATTGAGAAGATAGGCGTTGACGCCTACACTATCAAAGACCCAGTGAGTGGGCAAATCATTAATCAAGTGCATGTGAAGTTCCTCCAAGCGTACAAACAATAGGAGAATTATTGTCCAGTCAAGAGGGGGGTAATGTCAAGATTCTGATATGACTGAACAATAAGCTATGAATAGCTATGGTGGATTGATGAGAATATGCCAACCATGATGTTTAGTTAAATTGTTTGAGCGTCTTGAGATGAGGCGATATTGGGTTATAAAGGGTTATTAATAGATTGCCTTCAAATAAGGTGATAAGATGATGTCAGCATTTAACAAATATTATTAGATCGCCTCAAACTAAGGCAATAGGAATTTAAGAATAGCATATCCTGGTGAAATCAATGAGAATATGGCGGAACTGAATAGTCTAAGCAAGGGGCCAGTATTGTTTGAAGTCACTGTGATATAAAGTGAGATGGGCAATTGAAAGAAGAAGGTTGTTAGTTGTTTTTTTAATATTGGAACAGCGAGGAACTGCTGTATTTATCAATTAAATAAAAGTGTTTTGGGGCCATTGCTCCATACTTTATTATATATTTTAAGTGTGTTTGGAGGACCAACAATCCTCACATTGTCCATCCGGCGTTCAGTGGGCTCAACCTGTGTGACACTTACAGCATATCCAAACATCATTGCCAAAAATTATAACACAGAGTAAGGGAAGACTTTTTGAAGTTGGTCAAAGATACAGCTCTAAGCCAGAGGTAACACTTTGTGATCTCTAAATGAAGGCAACAAGCCAATTTGTTGGAAGGGAAAAGTTATTTTGATATAACAAATTTATAAAAGCAAAATAGTATAAAGCGCTGTTAAATTATTAAATAAACTAATCACCTAAAATGAGAAAAAAAACTAGGAGACTGTTGGGATTTTCTCAATGCAAGTGAAGTCTTGACTTCATTTTTCTGAATAACTGACTATTTTGATACATCATATTTATATTTAAGCAATAGTTAATTTAGCAATGCAATGTTAGGGTGAAGGACTAGACTTACCATTAACTTTAAGATACTATTTTGACAATCAATGCTTTGTTGGTACAAAGGCCCAAAAATAACTAGCTTCAAAGCTCTATATACCCAAACAAATTATTTACCAAGCTAAAAATTCACTTATAACTTGGTACAAATTGCCAAAATAACCACCTTCTGATAGGCTTTGGCAATTATCCCCCATTCCCGCTTAGTCCCTATTTCCCTAAACCTATTAAAGGGCTAGGAGGATTCTAAATGACCTTTTTTACACTTATGTTAATTTTTTCCTAGTTGAATACTCATGATTTTGCCTGTTCAAAAGAATAGAAATATGCCTTAATAATGACTATTCCATAAATAAATTTTCCTAGAGACCTAAAGTCTACTAGGAGATTCTATTGGTGCTACTAGAAACTAATAATTGTATAGTCTTTGAAGGAATGGGCCTTCAAATTTACTAAAAATCCAACAGAGACGTTAGTGCTTATTAACTTACTTCTTACGTTGGATTGGGCCTCACAAAGTTGCTAAGCCCAAATTTAGATACCGTATGATGATTCCATTTTTACTAAGCCTTTAATCTTATTAGATTGATATGACATTACTTTTGATGTATGTATCTTGTTCTCAATTTTTTATTGTTTCATCAGGTAAACTATCAACCACAAGTTACTGCTACAACCTCTTTTTATCTATTGTTTTTGCAAAATCTTTTATAGATCTATGAGGGTTGTTATGAGTTTCTTTATCATACTTGTTTTTTCAAACTAAAGCAATCAATCCCAAGTAAAATGAAACAATTTGTGACACTATGTAACCCCATTTCTCATATATTTGTCTTGTCTTTGGTAAATAATCTAAGAAAGAAGATTTACTTATCTGATAAAAAGTATCAAGGAACTGAACAAAATCCATTTACTTTGCAGATATAATTAGTCAGATTTCAAAAAAAACATAAAGGATATTATTATATGAGAACTTTAAAACCTAAAAAGCTCATGTCTTATCTTAAACCATACTTTTAAGTCAGATATTTAGATAACTTTTTAAATAGTTTATATAAAAAACATTGGTATAGTAATCACTCTTTGCTATCACCTAGTTATATATAGGTCTAACTAGCACATGTAATAGATACTGATTTTTTGATATCTAAAAGCATAGGTTCCTTTATTGTCCCTATTTTTACCACATTAAGCAATCATTACCAGGTATAAAAAACTTTTTGTAACATTATGTAACCTATTACTCATGTATCTTTATTAACTTTGGTAAATAATCTAAGAAAAAAGATTTATTTTATTATTGAAGGGATATAGGCACTGAACAAAATCCATTTAGCTTTTCAGATATAACTAGTCCAATTGCTAACAAACTAGCTATAAAGGCTACATCAGTATTCAAGAGCTTAAGAATATAAAGATTTCATGCCTTCTTTTAACATTCTCTTAATTTATACTTTTGGAACCTGATGCTCAGATTATAGCCAAAAGAGATTTATATCCTAGTAAACACTTTTTAAAATCATCTAGTTATGCATAGGTCTGCTAGCGCATGTAATCAAGACAACTTTGATATCTAGAGGCTATCTTCTCTGAGACATTTTTATCATCTAAATAAGTTTATTTTATGTAGTAGGTTGAAATAGGCAACAAATATATCATATTAGTTTATTTTAATATGCTTACTAAATTTAGCAAGTAATAGGTTGCAACCGCTTAGTTTACATAGATCAAACTAAAATATCAAATGGAGGTTTGCCTCTGATATCTTAAAATAGATATCCTGAAATGGGATATCTTATAAATCATTAGGTTGAATTTAAAGTTTGAAATAGGAAGTATATGACCAAGTTTAGGTATATAAGTTATAGAGTTTGTAACAGGCAAGTTTGTCTCATTCATTACATTCTGACTTGGATTCAGATTTTCTGAATCTGAGTCAGATCGCTTTAAAAACATTTTTGGTGTGGTCATTTCAGACGCTGGGTTATGCCTCACCTGAGCTGTAGATTAGGCTTGTGCAAGCCTAATCAATAACTCAGGTGAGGTCCCCAAAGCGCTGACTTTATAAGGTGCGCCAGCCCATTCTGAAGTTCACTTCGGAATTCTTTGAGGACCCTAGCATTTCCTTCCTGGGGAGCATTGTCAGTTGCTCTCCAGATGAGCTCTGGTTGGCGGACACCTTTAATTTTTATGTTCCTGAATAAAAATAAAGGATGTTTTGGGGTTTGCATACCTCTCATACTTTTGGCTTTTTTGGGTGTTTTGTTTTGAGAAAGCTTTCATATGGTTGGTTTGGACCAACCACACAGAGGACTTACATAGTCAACTAAGAGGTGAATGTTTGGCGCTTTCAGTGCCCCAAACCTCTCCCTACTTGGTTAGGCCACATTGGTTGCTTGTCAGTGCACCAAAGTAATATGTAGATGTATATGGTGGTTAGAACTGGGGTTTTCCAGTCTGTGACAGACTTCAAGTGGTGATTTGATGATCACTTCCTCCTGTACCTAAACAAACTAGGTCCAACTAGCCCATTGAGGTTAAAAGACTCTGATCCCTGCAAGATATTCTTCTCAAGGCAGTATAGCATCTAAGCCTTTAGGCTGAAGGCAGAGAATTAAAGCTAGGAAGTGGATTACCATTATAGATTTTGATAAGGTATCTAATGGGTGGATCTAGAAATTATTTAAACATCTGGTTGAGATTAAATTATAAAATGCCATGTTTAGATTACACTTTTATAAATAGCTAAAGCCTTATGGATATTTAGTCCCACCGCAACTGCAGAGTATATGAATTTGACTCAGCCCTTAAATGGGTAGAAGCATATAATCCATCAGGATTAGTCTTTGTCATGATTAAATGACATCATAGTAGGTACAGATTTTACAGATAAAGTGGAGCGTGAAGAGGCCAAGTGGAACAAGCCAACAAACCTTTTTGACCTGAGGCACACCCTGGACCAATGCTGGGTAAGGACAAAATATGCCCAAGTTGGTTATGGGGGTAAACGTGATGGACATGGGGTGTTACATTCTTGGCCTTGCAGTGTACCAGCTATCTATTGAATAAGGATGGTACATTACATTTGCTGGGGGAACGGAGCTTCAAACCCGTTCAGTTTACCATATAGCCAAATCTAACAAAATCCAATTGCTGTCAATCACCGGAGTGTGAGCATACTTGAGCTATAGTACCACAAAGGAGGGTGGTTTAAGCTTAATAGTTAGATTGGGCGCAGTGCATCACCTGATAGAAAATGATACCCTTAATTATTGATGATTAAGTTTTTTGTGACCAACCTTCTTTGTTGGTCAACGGACTTTAATAAAACCATGTTTGTTTTGGTTTTTTTTTCAGATAATTTTTTGGTTTGGCCTCTTTTTAGATCTCCTCAAGGAGGTTTCTAAACAATATAGTCATCATATTTTGTCTAAGGTGACAACAGATTCAGGTGAAGGCTTGGGAAAGCTGGGTCCCCTCCAGATTGAGCCACCCAAGCACCCCAACACCAATTTGCACCTGTTTATGGACGCCTCCCTGGGTAAAACCAAGTTTTGGCATTTAAATGATATCTAGTTACTTATACAATTTTATCCACCTTGTCATTGGGTCTCCTGAACACCGGCACTTTTTGAGGGGCCTATTTTTTGTATTACTGGCGATGAGTTTCCTTGTTGTGTGGTGGTGCATTCCATGCCACCTTTCTGGGAATAAGAGAGTCACAGACACTCTCCTGACAGAATTTCTCAGTTAAACCCATTATATAAATGTCAAATAAGACAAAAAGCCACCCCAGAATGCCCACCTATAGAATTAGGCTGGGTAGCGCCAGCTCCTTGGTCCACCTCACTTGTAAACAATTGATGGGATGATTAGCTTATCATTGGACCTGCAGCTCCTTGACAATGCAGTTATGACTGGGATCTATAATGGCTGCACTTCAATTATAAACTTCTATATAACAAAGTATTTGGGGTGGGTAAACCTTGGGACAATTATACCACACCAAGAATTTTTTTAACCAATACAGGTTTCAAACATGTATTAAAAAACCTGCACTAGGATGTAAGCGGGAATTACCCTATCAGGATAACCACCCTTCTTAACATCTATCTAGAGATAAGGCCTAACAATAAGTGTGGGATAGTTTCTAAACCCCTATAATCCCACATCCTTTAACTACCTAACATAGCATATAATATCAGCTTGGATTACAATTTTATACAAGCTATGGGTTCATCCTCACCCCTTATGTAAAGTTGAGGGGTATGGAGATTTACACCCCATCACACAGTATAACCCACCTTGTAAGATGGTGAGCCCATGAGTTGGAGCTATTAAACTTCACTTGCACTGGCAGATAGAAATCCCAAAATTATAAAAAAATCATCTAACTTTTCTTTCCACTTGATCTCACTTTGAGCAAATTTTATGAGAAAAAAAGCATTTAATTTTCCTACGCCCTCTAGCCATATCCATTTTCCCAAAAATGTCCATGGCTCCACCATCTGCTGCTCCAATATGGTGTAGCAGTGCTCCACCACCTAGCATTTTCCACCCTGCAGACAAATGCATTTTCATGGGGTCTAGTCTGCCATCTTCTTCTGGACATTTTCCCCCCACAGAACTTAGTGCTCTACCTGGCACACATCTACCCTTCTTGCCCCCATCCTCTCACCCTCTCTCATTCCAATATCTGATTTTGCTTAAAAGTTGACTACAGGCATTTGTTCTCATATGCCAACAAGGCGATAATTGGAGTAGCGCTACTAAATTTGTACCAGTTGGCTTTATCAATTTCTACCCATTTAAGGGCTATTTTAATATTGGCTTTCAGACAGAGGATGCTGCAGCAGCAGCAGCTTCTACTCCCCAAGTTTACAAAACCACTCCCATTTCTACCATCTGAAATTGCCTTCCTTCAGACACCACATTGCTGGTGTCATTTGCATCCCTCCCATCTCATCTCCTACCCCAGATATTATATGATCAGTTGATGGTAGGGCTTCAAGCTTATGGGATGTAGCCCAACTTTGTCTTTGCCATTCCATCTGGTGCAGAGCACCTTGCTACCTCTTGTGCCACTGCCACCATAATATAAACCACCCTGACATAGCCCAACAAATCCCCCATGCTCATATTGCAGTGGCACCTGAGCATTTCTTTTGGGCTTAGGTGGATAACAGTCACCAAATTTGTCCCCTCTGTTTCAGACTTGACCATTCCAAAAAATCTTGCCCCCAAGCCACTTCCTCTGGTGTGGCCTCTGAGCCATATTCAGAAGATTCTAAATGGGGCATTTTGTTGCCCCCTCCCACTCAACGTTCTTGTTTGATGGGCCAAAGTGGGAAATTGGCCTCCACCAAACCCACCCAATCTACCCACACCAATTAGAGTCAGGCCTTGGCCACCATTTGCACCCAAGCAGCCCATTCAACTCCTACCCATCCAAATTCTCCTTCCACAATTCTTGTGAACCAAAATCCATGGGACTTATTGGCTGAGATTGATGAATCAGGTAATGTCACCAATGAGGAATCTGGTGAACCTCTCAACCAGTTTAACTGTGTTTGGGCCAAATTTTTCAAATCTGATTTTGACAAATCCCCATCCCTTAAGCGATTTGCTCCTAAACCAATGCCATCCCCTACCAAAGTGACCACCAGCTCACCTTAGCAGCGGTGGACTCACCCCATTGCTTAAACCTACACAAAGTGGTGGCCCATTCCATTTCTCAATTCCATGAAGGGCTGACCATACTCACCTTCCCCCCTGATTTCCCTGAAGCAGCATGAGGTGAAATTACCAATTTGCTTAATGAAGCAGAAGCCGCTGGTGTACATGTGGCAAACCTAGCAGATTTTGATCCATCTGCTAAAATTACCCAACAAAGTATCACCAATTATTCTTAACTTCCCAAAGCCCACATTCAAGCTGAACACCACTTAGCGGAATTTGCTGAAGCTGCCTACCAAGCTGATCGTAAGGATAGTAACCAAATTTTTGTCCACATCCACCCCACCACGCTGATGCCCCCACACCCTGACTCTCCACCTTTGTCCATTTCTACAACTTCCATGATGCTGCCCAGCAGAAAAAGTCTGTAGAAGAGGTTTAACCCCCTCACCCTCTGTTATGGTGGGTTAGCAGTATTCCGCTCCCCACCCGGTTGGAGGTTTTGTTTTGGTTTTTTGATCCATTCCTTCCTTCGGTTCTTTTGCTCATTTGTTATTGGTAATGTCTGTCCCCTGGGCGGCGTACCTCAAATAATTTTAATATAAAAAATCACCTATCCTTTCCAGGGTAAAGGTATCCAGCTATAGATAATAGAACTTGAACTTTCCCTATAAAAACTCCAACGCCCATCAACCCTACAGATGGGTCGGGGGTGGCAGGGATGGGTCAATTTAGAGGCTTGGGGCCAATCGAGGGTAAGCATTCTGGGTATGGGGGTCAGATCGAGTTATTAGATGCCTTCCGGGGGTTAAGTTTAAACTTGGAGTGTGGGAGTCTTACAACTGGAAAACCAACATGTTTAGATGATTCAGTTCGGGCAAGTTAGTGTCACCGTATCCGGTTAGGGTGAACTTGATCATTTGGGTACCCTGAAACGCCGTCCAGCTGTTTACATGGGCCAAGCCTACAGTATGGCGTAAACCTCTTAGAGGTGAGGGGCGAATCTGTAAGGGGCGGGAAGAGCTTGAGGGGAAGTTTACCACCAGCCATAGATTTCGGTATAGATTAACCAAAAACGCTATTATATTTGAGGGTTTAATTGGCATGCCGAGGGTTTAAGCCTTAAAGCGTATCCATAGGGGGTGAAAGATAGACAAGGATGATTTCATCAAGGTGCGCTAGGTTACTTATAGTGAGTAACCCACCATAAAAGAGAGAAGGGTTAAGGGGTTAGCGGCTACAGACTTAGGGGGGGTATATATCGGTTAGCGGATTATTTAATGACGAGCTCTAAAGGTTAATCAAAAGCTAGGGCGGAATAGTCTATACTGGTTAACGCCTACTCGGAGTTGGTCTCGTAGGAGTGGGAGGTAAACTGGGGGATCGAATCGAGGCTGGCCTCCAGCTTGCCTGAAGCTGCCAGGACGAGCCCGAGAAAGGGGGCGAGGGCTTAAGGGGGCGGGTGAGATACTCGGGGTGGTATTGCACCCCGACGTAGTAGGGGTGGTCCGCCAGCTCGAAGATCTCCATCCTTTCGCCCGACTCATCGCGCCCGACGAAATGCATACCGTGGCTCTCGAGTTGGCCAACGTAGCTGGGGTTGATTTCATACCGGTGGCGGTGGCGCTCGATCGCCACCGCCCCCCCGAGGTACAGCTTGCGGATGCGGCTCGGCGCCGTGCCGTCTTGGAAGAACGTCGGGCGCTCGCCGAGGCGCATGGTGCCACCCATGTGCGTCTTGGAGATTTCGGGCATAAACACGATCAGGGGGGTCGCCGCCTCCGCGTTGAACTCGGCCGATTCCGCACCAGCGATCCCGGCCACGTTGCGGGCAAACTCGATCGCCGCGATCTGAAGGCCAAGGCAGATGCCCAGGAAGGGAACCTTGCTCTCGCGGGCCCACTTGGCCGCCAAGATCTTGCCTTCGGTGCCCCGGGCTCCGAACCCCCCGGGAATAAGGATGCCATCAGCGGAGCAAACCGCTTTCCAGGAGTTGTGAAACTTGATGGGGTCCTCGACCTTGGTCTTTGGTTCAAGGTCGGACGCCTCGACCCACTGCTTGGTTAGCTGAGAATCGGCCACCATTACCTTAATCTCGACCTTGCGGTTGCAGGCCAAGCCGGCGTGCGAAAGGGCTTTCTTGACGGAGATATACGAGTCTTGGAGGTGGGTATATTTCCCAACGAGTGCGATGGTCACCGTCTCATGGATGCGCCCATATCTAACCGCGTTAGTTTGCAAATAATCCTTCAATACCTCGAGGCCAACTTATTCCAGCGCTTCCATAACCCTTGGCCCAACTCCTTCGTTTTGGGGGAAAGCGAAATGGTGTCGAGCTTCAGCCGCCTCTCAAGGATGCTGATGACATTCTGTGCTTCGAGGAGAATCGGGACGTGGTAAACGGAGTCAACGTCGTAAACGTCAAGGACCTAAGGACCAATCAGAACTTCTTTGGCTACGTACCTGGTCGGCCGGGACATGGCAGAACATGGAGATCTTCTGCTTGGTGCTAACTTCCAAAGATTTGGAACTCCTGCAGGCAATCTTAACGTCAGCATTAAACCTAATAGCCCTTACAAGGTCGGGAATCAGCCCCAACCCGCGGAGCTCCCGAACCGAGCTCTGGGTGGGCTTAGTTTTCTGCTCGCCAACCGAGCCGACGACGGGGACAAGGGAAACGTGAATCAGGCAAAAGTTATCGTGGCCGACGCGGAACTGGAACTGGCGCATGGCCTCGATAAAGGGCGCGGATTCGATGTCGCCGACGGTTCCCCCAAGCTAGCGGTTGTGACCAAGGTGGGTGAGATATACCTCGATAATACAGATATCCGGCTCCTCGCCGGTCTCGTCAACGGGCTTCTTCGCGACCTCCTCGATCCAATCCTGAATGGCATCGGTGATATGGGGGACGACCTGGACCGTCTTCCCGAGGTAATCCCCCTTGCGCTAAGAGATGAGCGGTGATCTCGGAGTGAATTACCTCGCGCTCGATGACGTGGCTATAGATTTTTCCGGTGGTAATGTTGTTATCGCGGGTCAAAGTGATATCCAAAAATCGCTCATAGTTGCCGAGATCCAAGTCCACTTCGCCGCCATCTTTCAACACGAACACCTCACCTAAAAAGGTTCAGCTCAGGTTAAGATGGAAAATACCATGGTCGAGGGGGCTGAGGGTTCCGGCGTCAATGTTCAGGTAAGGGTCAATCTTGATGGAGGTGACCTTGAGGCCATACGTCTTCATGAGAAGGCCGGTGGAGGAAGCGATCACGCCCTTCCCGATCCCCGAGATGACACCCCCCGAAACGAGTATATACTTGACCATACCGACTAATTAAAATTTTATAAGGGGTTACTATCCCGTGCGGTTACAACGACGGGACTAAACCGGTCGCCTCACATTCCCAACTTATGGAATTCCAAGTTCCAAACTTTTTTACGGTGGGTGTGAATTCGGACGATCCCCTCGCTCAACTTAATTGGAAGGTTTATCATCATTTGGCCCAGTGAACCCCCCCCATCAAAAAATATATTAGCTTCGTTACCGATTCGATAAGTTTATCGATTCGTAAGTTCGACCCAACTTTATCTAAAACCCTAAATGAAAGGGTGGAGGTTTGGATGCGATCCCAAATGTTTAAATTAATTCACCCATTTTCATCCATAAATCATCTATATATATAAAAATGAATGTCTATCTGTATGTCCCGAATGCATTCCTATACCATTCATCCAATTGTGATGAAACTTTGGTGAGTTGTTGTGTGCATACCTAAAAAGGTTTATGAATTTTAAAAAATATTATTTTA